>PVJA010025574.1:0-30616 GCA_004027025.1 Myocastor coypus
TTTTTTTTTTGGCTGGCTCAGGCTGCCTTGAGGGTGGGTCTGGTGTGGCATGTGGTGCTGGAGATCAAATGGAGGTCTCCTGTGCCTGACTGAGTTTGCCCAAGCAGGTGCTTTAGACAACTGAGCTAACCCACAAGCCCACAATTCCTGATTTCAAAACGTATTTCAACAAAACAGCGTGATACTGGCATAAGGATGTTATCAATTAAATGAATGCAACTTCAGAACACAATATTAAGTGAAATGCACAAGACACATGAGCTATTATGTTATATATTATATGTTATGTTATATATATATTATAACATATATATATATATATATTAGGAAAAAAAATCCAAATAACTTCCCAAACTACCTATTCCATTGCTTCACAGTATTTTAATATATAGACTAATGTGTTTCATTTATACTACTAGTTTCTCTTCATTTTTTTAAAAATTATTATCTGTTTCTTTTTCATAAGCAAGAATCACCTTATCTTTTATCTGCTTCTTTAGAAAGCGGCCAGAGAAGATTGCCCCTCTTAACAGATAGTGCTAGAAAAGCTGGCTGTCTGCATGTAGAGGATTGGAACTAGATCCTTGTCTCTTACCATGTACAAAACTCAGGTCAAAGTGGAACAAAGACCTAAATATACAGCCTGAATCTTTGAAATTAGTGGAAAAAAATAGAGGAAATACTTCAAGATATACACACAGGCAATGGTATCCTGAATGGGACCTCAATCACTTCATAATAGTAAGAATCAACAAATGGGACTGAATCAAATTAAAAGGCTTCTGCACAGCAAAGAGAGAAACAGAGGTCAAAAGGGTGAAAAGACAAATTACATAGTAGGAGAAATTTTTTGTCATCTATTCTTCCAACAGGATTAATATTCAGAACATATAAAATGTTAACACCAATAAAATGATAATAATGGCTTGGAGAGGTGGTCTAAGCACCTCCCTGGCAAGGGTAAGGACCCAAGTTCAAACCCTGGTACCACATACCGTACTGAGCTGGCCACTGAAAATGTGCATGATGATACATGCCTGTAATCCCAGCACCGGGGAGGCTGAGATGGGAGGATTGCTGTGAGTCTGAACTGTGCAGCAAGACCCTATGTCAAATAAATAATAAAATACATTTAAATTGTTTCTTTAAAAATGATAATCTAATCAATAAAAGAGCAAATGAATTGAACAGACACTTCTATAAAGAAGTATGAGTCAGCAACTGTATAAAAAATATTCAGCACCATCAATTATTATGAGAGACAGCCAGGCCCTACAAAGACCTGAGTATGTTATCCTTGACTATCCATCTGCTTGTTTTACAGGCTATAAATACAGGGCTATGCTTAAACTGGTCACCTCTACCCACAGTCCTCTCTTTCATGCTCAAGCCAAATAAAAGGCGGGGGGGGGGGGGAGGCGTAATCAATGGAGCTACCATTAAGCTGGCTGCTCTCAGAAAAACTTGCTTTAGAAAACTTGGGTCATTTTTACTGCACAGGCTTTGCTCAGTTACATAAAATTGGAAGTTTATTAGAAGAAGTGTATTTAGGCAATTCTCCAGGACAAGAAGATAACCAGAAGTTTGCCCGCACTTATTTGTCCTCAGGTTAGCCACCCTGACATTAAGTGTGCCCTGATATAAAAATCCCACTCAAAACTCTCTTAAAACCAGAATATTGCAATCTGTAATTACTACCGCAAAACAATTTAAACGATTCACTTTTTCTTCCCTCTCCTTCATTTTCTAGGCCATTATTGTCCCTCTGATGAGGCTGTGGAGATTTTTATCGCTTTTAGAGAATGGAAAGTCTATGCTATTTCCATTCAGTAACTAGATGTTAGGCCATTTCCAGTTCTTAAATAATTTCACACTTGGCAAAGTGAGAGCAAACACTGCATTTCAAGCTCCTTGCAGGATTGCTGTTGAGGACAGCAGTAGTAGAGTATTAGTAATGAAGAATGTATTTTAGTTTGTGATATTCTTTGATGTTGTATTTTGTTTTAAATAAATCATGAGATTTCTTGTTCTTAACTAATACATAAGAAGCTGTATGTATTTGCAGGGTACTGTGTAATGTTCAGCACCTGTATACACGCAATAATATTTAAATCAAGTTGAACATTTATCTCCTCAAACTTTTTTTTTTACTTTTTTGAGATAGGTTCTTGCTATGCAGCTCAGGCTGGCCTTGAGCTCACTTTGTAGCCCAGCTGGCCTCAAACTCCCCGTGATCCTCCTCGCCAGCCTCCTCAGTGCTGGAATTGCAGGCATGGCTCATATTTATCATCTTTTTGTGGTGAAAACTTTCATAATCTCTCTTCCTTTGTTTTTGAAATGTAGACTACAAAATTGTTGCCTACACTCACCATGTTATCCCGCTATCTCAGCTCCCTGCTCCCGTCTGACGGTAACTCTGTACTGTGGGTCAACCCCTCTGCTCCCCACACCCTCCACACTCTCTAGCTCCTGGTGATGACTGCTCTCCTCCAACATCTATGGGAGCAGCTTCTTCAGACTCAAGGTATGGGTGAGACCACTCAGGTGGGGCTTGGCCACCTGAGTGTGACTCACATAACCACCATAATTGTTTCCGGTTCCATCCATATTGTCACAGATGACAGAATCGCATTCCTATTATGGCTCAAACAGCTTTTTAATTTTTTTCTTCTCTTTCTCATGTCTGGCATTTCCAAGTCCTCCGCTTGTATTTGTTACGTTTTCTTTACTCATGCATCAGCTCATGAACCTGTAGGTTGTTTCCACTTCTTGGCTATTGTGTTTTTTCTTTTTTTCTCTTTTCTCTTTCAGACAGGGTCTCACTATGCAGCTCAGGGCGCCCTTGAGCTCACTTTGTAGCCCAGGCTGGTCTAGAGCTCACAATGATCCTGCAGCCTGAGCCTCCTGAGTGCTGGGATTATAGGCTGTGCCACCACATGTGGCTTCTAGTGACTGTGATTAGTGCCACAATGAGCATGGAATTATTAGACATTCTGCTTGCTCCTCAAAGGCCCAGGTTAAAAAAAAAAAAAAATCCCAGTTAATTCCAAACACAAACTTACAACTAATTAGTCTAAAAATAAGAGACCTAAAACATTTTTAATGGACAGAAAAATCCCAAAGTTGACCACAATTAGGATTTTAGGTGCATGTGTGAGTTTGAGGACTTAATCTGGAAGAAACATGGCAGAGCAGTGAGTGCTACCCGCTCAGCTTCTCTCCAGGACAAAGCGTCCAGAGTCTGGTAAACAGCTTGGGGAGGAATCAAAGGAGGATGTGATTACCCCAGAATCAGGCAGGAGCTGGCAAAGGAGATGGAAAAGTTTTAAGAGACACCTAAGAAATCACATTGCAGAGAGCAAAGATGCCTGTGGAAAGACTGGCACTGAAAGTGGAGGCTGGCTGGTCACCAGTGGAAAGGGAGGGTGAAGCAGAACTTCTGGCTCCAGGAGAACCGAAGAACTGCACAAGCACAATGGGGCCAAATTATCAGCAGTCAGAATCAGTGATAAAATTGTGAGACGCTGCCTCCAGAGTGGCCTTCTACAGTGAGCAGTGCGTGAGCCTGGTGAGGGGCCCACCTCCGCGGGCCAGGAAAAGAAGCTGGTGTGGAGGTCACCATGGGGAAAGCAGAGCTGGAGCCTGGGTGCTTGAGCACCCCTTGCCTGCAAGCCACAGTCCGCAATGTCAAGTTCTCAGAATGGAAAAGGGAAATACAGCCATGGCAGATGGGCCATGAATGGCAAACAGGAGCCAGGGGCCCTACTGAGGGCCCGCCCTGGGGAGCACGGACCCAGCTGCTGCTCTCGGGGCCCAGGCTCAGCCTGAGCCGCGCAGGACTCAGCCTCCACGCTGGCCTTGCTTTCCCTCTAAGCAGATGCCTGCCTATAGCAGCATCCTGGGTGTGGGGGCGGGAGGGGGTGCCACTGTAGTGTGAAAAAACATGTGCTGGCTTTGCTCCTTGACCCTCCACTGAGGGAAAGAGCCCATGCTCAAAAAAAAAACCCAGAAAACTTTCTCTTAATTCCTTTTTACTTTATTGTACTGTTTTTAATTTTTGATTTCTTCTTTTTGCTGTTTTCCTCCTTCTAATGAGTCTTCCCCCTTTTCTAATCCAGCATCACCCCCCTCACCTGGTGAGCCTATCTCTGTGTGTGCTTCCACTGGCTTTTTCGTCCAATATAGTTTGCAGAGGGTGAGGGAATCCTCCCATCCCTTTATATTCCACCTACCTTTTTTTCCCTTTCTTTTTCTTGCATCTTGTTTTTTCAATTTTTTTCTCCCACTTGTCGCCATTTTCATATATCCCCTCAGCTTTCTCTAATGTTTACATCACAGAGCAGCCCCATCTCTCCTACCAACTTTGAATCCATTTTTCCCTGTTATCCCCACAGAAATGTACAGCGCAACCTTATCATCATTAGGTAACTGTCACGCCCTTTCTATCCCCTCCTCCCTGTACCACATAGCAGATAACTTTTAAAAAAAACAATTTGTTTCCTTCTCTTTCTCACTTCTGGCATTTCACAGTCCTGAAACACCTGGGCTTTAGCTAACTGATTTCGTAAAATGGCTGTGGAACGCTCTCTTTTACCACTAGAGCAGACATGGCTATTACAGAGTGTACATTAACGTGGCTCAATCCTTGGGCTGCTATGATGTTTATGCTTCGTCAGGAACTTCTTCTCCAGGCTGAGGGGAGACCCAGGTGAGAGTCTCGTGGATGTTACTCACAGCCAGCCCTTGCAGGTGCCACCGGAACAGATTAGCCTGCTACTGCTGTGCCTGAATTTATTGGCTAGGAAAAAATCCTGATTCTGGACAATATTATGCTAGTGAATTCATCTTCTAGTTCCACTATAACACCCAGGGAGAGGGGACAGGAGGAGTTAAGACTGGACCAGACTTGACAAGAATGCCTGCACCCTCAGACTCGGGCAAAGAAGCAACTTGCAAATCGCTTATGTAGTGTCGTATTGGAATATTTAAACTGTGTTCCTATCAACCATCTCATAGGTTTAAGTTTTTATGTTTCTCGGTTTGCTTAGTAATGTAAGACTATGTTATTTGTTTAATGGTTTCTTGAGTGTCTTAGATTCTACTTGTGTATGTTTGTCTTCTCATTGGCTCTGACTTAACAGGTAGCCAGGCTCTTTACCTCAGCTCAGCTTTCTGTCTAGTTTCTTCACCTGAGGCAATATTGTCAGACCTCTTATTCTTTTCTGAAATTCACGATACTCCTCTAAGTCTTTAAAGTTCTCATACTTAGCTCCCTCACTGCTCCTCCTCCCTGTCATAAGCCTAGTGCTCTTGCCTATCTCTGCTTGCCTACCTCGCTCCTTCTCAGCAGGTTCTGACCACCACACAGACTTTCTCAGTCACACAGTTAGCTCCTTTCTCCCTTCTCTTGGCCTTGCCCTCCCACACGTCCTTTGATAACTCTCCGTAGTAGCCTTTCAACTCAACCGGAGTGCCCCCATAGGCTCTGATCACGCACCAACCATTTTTACTCATCTACCAGTATTCCTCCCTTAAAATTTCTTGAGCATCTAACACTCCTCAGTCAACCGCCTTCCACTTTCTGTACCCCACCTCATCCTAGCTCATCACAGATAATAAATTGTTGTAGTGTACATAAACCATAGAGGATAGACTAAGGGTGGAAGTGTAACCCTAAGGACTACCGTATACAAGTATTGTAATATTCAATATGCAGGTGCTGTTACACTCAGAAGTCATTCTTTAGGCAGAATGTAAGGACAGAGTCCAAATCATATATATATATATATATATATATATATATATATATATATAAATTCAATATATATATATAAATTATATATATATATATATATATATATATATATATATATGAATTCAATCACAAATGCAAGGAAAAGCAAGGAAGCAGAAGGCCTCCAAGTTCATCCAACCCTCTCAAGGCAGAGAGAGGTGTCAAAGGGAAAAGAAAACAAATACGAGGTAGCAGAAATCTATGAAAAGCTCAGAGAAGGGTTGAAGGATGCAGATGATAGTCTCACATGAGACATTGTTATGTGCACTCGGGCTCCAGTTGGACTCACAGAGAACTTTCACGGCTCCAGGTCTTCAGCTGAACCCATGCCAGACATTGCTGTGGGATCCAGGCCCTCCGCTAGATTCTTTGGATGTCTAATCTGTGGATAGGTCTCCTGTACCTTTTTTCTGCATTTGACTTTTTGGATAAATATTGTAAAATAATCCTATAAATTTTGGGCCATGTATTAAATGTATTAGCTTGCAAACTCTGACTACAATACCTACACAAGAAAACCGCCCTTCAAAATAAATGGAGAAATATTCTATTTATGTGAAAAAGAGCACCTCAAAAGATACATGAGTACTAAATTGGTCTGGAGACATCACTTAAGGATATTCCTAAAAGAGATAATGAAATGGACACAGCTAAAACCAGAAGAAACTAGTGAGGTCAGTGAGTTCACAGAAACAAAAAATCAGAAAAAAAAAAAAAAAAGATTCATCGACAGGTAAAGAAGGCAATGATAGGAAATAACCAACACATCTCAGTAATATTTCTCAATGTTGATGGCTTGAATTCCCTAATTAAAAGACACAAAAAATTTTTACCCTGGCAGAGAAGGTAAAAAATGAAAACAAGAGCCCACAGAATTCAGCATCTGTTGCATTCAAGAAACTCATCCCATCTCCAAAGATATTCATAGCCTAGGCTGAAAACAGCATCTTATGCACCTGAAAACAAGCAAGGATTATAATTCTAATACCCTTTATGATAAATTTCAGCTAACACTGATTAGAAGAGACAAAGATTAGCTAAGGAAATAATCCAGCCAGCAGAGATAACACTGATAAACATTATGCACTGAACACTGGAGCAACTCTTTTCATGAAACAAAAACTGCTGAAACTGAATGATCAGACAAATACACAATAGCAGGGACTTTTATTTTATTTCATTGTACTTTATTTTATTTATTCTTTTTTGCAGAGTCTCCCTACACAGCTCAGACTCATAGTGATCCTCCTGATTGCTGCCTCCACAGAGATGGAATTACAGGTGTGCACCACCACGCCAAGACTCCATTGCCAGCTCAGTGTTCCCTGGGCCAGGGGTAGGCCAGTACAGCCTTCAGTGCCAGGGATCAAACTCTGGCCCCTGCGTTTACCTAGGCAAGTGCTTAGTACACCGAGCTATACCACTGGCCCTCACAGTAGGGGATTTTGGCACTCCACTTTCACAAAGACATAGCTAGGTCACCTAAATAGAAAGTCAGTAAGAAAATATCAGAACTAACACACACCCTTGAACACATAGACTTAATATATATGTGGCATATTCTGCCCCCACTACAACCAAGTATACATTCTTTTCAGCAGCACGTGGTATTTTTCCCAAAGTCTGTCACATGCTAGGGCACAAAGCCTGCTTAAGGAAGTATAAAAAATAGAAATCATCTCATTTATGTTATCAGACCACTCTGAAATGAAAATAGAAATCAGCAGTGTAAGAAATTTTGGAAAAGACAAAATGTTTTGAAATACCAAAGAAGAAATTTTAAAGTTTCTGGAAGTTAATGACAATGACGGTATGACTTATTAAAATCTCCAGGATACTATGAAGCCAGCTCTCAGGGGAAAATTCATCATAATCATGCTCATATTAAGAACCAGAGCAAGCTCAAATAAATAACCTTATGAAAAACACTAAGATATTTTAGAAACAACAACAAACTAGCCTCACACTGAAAGTATGGAGGAAAATTATAAAAATGAGAGCAGAAATCAAAGAAAGTGAGACCAAAACCAGGTTTTAAAAAGCAACAAATGGAAGCACTGTTTCTTTAAAATAATAAATAAAAGATAAGCCTTTAGCCAGACTCACCAAAAGAAGGAAAAGACTCACATCATTAGAATTAAAAATCTAAGGATGAAATCACGGCGGGCACCGCTGAAATGCAGATGGTGACACAGTCATGCCATGGCTCACGACATTAATTCTTCCCACAGTTCTGTCACTCTCTGTATTATTATTCTTTTTTCTTGTTTCAGAACTTTTGTTTATTTATTTATTTTCATGGCCGGCTCAGCCTGCCCTGATGGCAAGGCTGGCGCAGCATGTGGTGCCAGGGATCGAACCGTGGTCCCCATGGTCCCTGCAGGCGGTCCCTGCAGCCATCCCCTAAGCAGGCACTTTAGACCACTGAGCCATCCCACCGGGCCCTTCTGTCACACTCTGAATTGGCCATAACCTGAATGAAATTTCCCCATAAGGTGAATGTTGAACCTAACCATTGAATTTCATTTGGTTCACAACCAATTTGTTTTGTGACCAGAATATAAAAAGAATTAAGTTTTTGAGTTGAGACAGTAGTGTAAATGTTTTAAAAGATTATATTTGAACAAATGAACAAATTTTGAGAAACTGACAGATTTCTTGACACATACATGTTACCAAAACTAACTCAAGAAGACATAAATATGCTTAACAACCCAATAATAAAGAATGAAATTGTTGTAATAACAAAAAATCTTTCAACTAAGAAAAGCGTAGAACCCAATTCACTTCTGAGTTCTACAAAATATTTTTAAGGACAGTGTATCACTCATACTCTTCAACCTCTTCAAAGAAATTAAAAGAGAAAGAGCACTCCCAAATTCATTTATGGAAGCCAGTATCACTCCATTTCCAAAACTGGACAAAGACCCAACTGAAAAAGGAAAAAAAAATGTGTAAGCCAATCTTCATAATGAACATAACTAAAAAATCTTGAGTAGCATATCAGCAAATATATTGCAACACATTATCAAATAGAGCAGACATCATCTTCAAGTAGGTTTTGTCCCAGAGACGCAAGGATGGCTCAACATGTGCAAGGTAATAAATGTAATACAACACACTAACAATATTAAAGCACCAGAAATGAACATATGACTACATCAATAGGTGCAGAAAAGATTTTTGGCAAAATTCAACAGCCTTTCATGATTTAAAAAAAAATACTTTGAAGGAAATATATATAGAAGGACCATACCTAAATATGTTAAAAGCTATTTAAGACAAACCAACAGCCACATCTTACAAATGGGGAAAACTAAAGACATTTCCACTAAAATCAGGAATAAGAATGTCCACTGTCACACCTTCTCTTCATCATAATACTTGAAACATTAGCCAGGGAAATTGGGCAACAGAAAAATAATGAAAGCGATATATATAATAATAAAGAAAGAGCTCAAATTATCATCATCTGCAGATGACATAAAACTATACAGAAGATCCAAAGCCTCTTAGAATTAATGACCAAACTTAGGAATATAGCAGAATATAAGTTCAACACACAGAAATCATTTGTATACATCAATAATGAACTGAATGAGAAGGAAATTATGAAAATAGCACCATTGGCAGTCGATTTAAGAAACATGAAATACTTAGGAATTAATCTAACCAAGGAGGTGGAAGGCCTTCGAAAGGAAATCTACAGTACTCTGAAGAAGGAGATTGAAGAGGATATTAGAAACTGGGACACAGGGGCTGGCAAGATAGCTAAGTGGACTGAAGTGTCTGCTTAAGCAAGCATTTGATCAGCAACACCACATGCCACTCCAAATCTCCCTCCCCCTGGCCAGTTGGGCCAGCACGAGTCTGAGTGTAATGGCTCACAGCTGTAATCCTAGCACAGAGGAGGCTAAAAATAGGAGGATCACTATGAGTCCAAGCTTCGTAGTGAAACCCTGCAACAACCAAATATATATATATTTTTAAAAGTGAAACAATATACCCCGCTCCTGGATAGGCAAAACCAATATTTTCAAAACAGCCCTCTCAAGACTGTTACACAAATTCAATGCAGTCTCAATCAAAATACCACAGCATACATTACAGATCTAGAGAAAGTAATCCTAAAATTCATGTGGAGCCAGAAAAGATTCAGAATAGCAAAATCAATTTGGGGCAACAAATGTGAAGCAGGAGGAGCAGCAATATCTAACAGGCTATATTACAAAGCAATCATGATAAAAGCAGCATAAAGCTGAAATAAAACCATATATAAGAATCAACGGGATGGTGGCAGCGGCAGAGGTCCTGAGAGTTTGCTGCTGAGTGCAAGTACTGTAAAGTCACCATGATTCTTCAGAGGCTCTTCAGGTTTTCCTCTGTCATTCGGTCAGCAGTCTCCGTCCATTTGCGAAGAAACATTGGTGCTTCAGCAGTGGCCTTTAATAAGGAACTTGATCCTATACAGAAAATCTTCGTGGACAAGATTAGAGAATACAAGTCTAAGTGACAGGCATCTGGAGGACCTGTTGATACCGGCCCAGAATATCAGCAAGATCTGGAGAAAGAGCTTTTTAAGCTTAAGCAAATGTATGGTAAAGCAGACCTAGCTTCCAATTTGAAGATCCTAAATTTGAAGTCATCGACAAACCTCAGGCTTTAATAAATAATGTGGAATTGACCTGATAGTTTGTCAAGGATTTGTAGTATAACTAATACGTATCAGAATAAACATAACTTCACAACCATCCATGTTCTTTTAATTTAGTTCGGATTTCAAATAAATTTGATGTTGCTGAACCTAAAAAAAAAAAAAAAATGAATCAACGGAACAGATCTGAGTATTCAAGGGATTCCCCGGACACGTTTAGCTCTTCAGTCTTTGACAAAGACACCAAAGGTATATGTTAAAGGAAAGCTATCCTATCAACAGATGATGCTGGGAAAACTGATTATCTATTTGCAGAAGATTGAAAATGGAGCCTTATTTCTCACCAGTTGCTAAATTAAAATAAAAATGAATCAAAGTTCTAAACATTAAAATAGAAGCAATAAATTTAATGGAAGATACAGTATATAAAATAAAGACATAGGTACACGAAAGGATTTTCTAAATGGAACTTCAATTGTATAAGGAATAACAGGAAGAGAAAACAAATGCAATTATATCAGACTAAAATGCTGCTTTATAGCAAAACAATCAATCAATAGAGTCAAAAAGACAACCTACAGGATAGGAAAACAACCCCTAGCTACTTTTCAGACAGAAGACTATATCCAGAATAACCAAAGGGTTGGGGGTGGGGGGGACCAGCAAACCACCTAATATTAGAGGCCAGTCAAGAAATTGGTAAGAGAAATCACCAGACATTTCAAAGTGGAAAAAATACAAATGTCCAAAAAATACATGGAAAAATGTTCAGCATCTCTGGCCATTAGAGAAGTACAAATTAAAACAGCACTAAGATTCCACCCTCCTAGGAAAGAATGGTAACCACTGAGAAATCAAACTGCCAACTGCTGACTGCCAGCATGATTGTGGTGATAAAGGAGACCTGCTTCATTGTTAGGGGGACTGCAAACTGTACAGCCATTACCAAAATCAGCATAGAAATTTCACTAACAACTGAAATTAGAATTTTTATGTGATCCAGCTATCTCCTTGTTAGACATCTCCCCCAAAGAGCTTAAGTCATCATACCATAGCCACCAATGCACATCACTGTTTATGGCAGCATTCTTTGTAACAGCTATGTCTTGACAGTTGCCTCTCTGTCCATCAACTGATGATTTGATAAAGTGAGGCGTCCACATATAGTGGAATACTAACCACTCTGCTATAAAGAATGACAAACATGAGACTTCTATAGGAAAACGGATGCACCTGGAAAATAATGTTGAGTGAAGTAAACCAGAATACAATCTTGAATACTTTATGGTATCTCTCACTTGCATGAAGCCAAGTACAAATGAAGAGAATGATAAAGGATTGTTTGGCTTCTCAACTCACTGGTTTTTCATTCAGTTGTGCAATTTGGATTCCATGTTGCTTTTACAACTTCCTATCCCCATCGTGACAGAAAGAAATGTTCACTGCATCTTCCAATGTATTTATCCTTCTCTATCTTCGCCCCACAGGAAAAGAGTTGTTTTTAAACATGAAGTTATACCTTGAGGTGTGATTTTGATCTGGTCATTCAGTCAAATACATTTGAATACCAGTGTTGTTAGGCATCATTTGACGTAGGAAGTAGTGTGAATTCTAATGGAAACTGGCTTGTTGATTACTCATAGAGTGAGTCAGATAATGAGCACCATGGACAGAAATGAAGAAGGGAACAAGTGGGTGAGTGGCGTGGGTTTAGATAAGGCGATCAGGACAGGCTTTTGCAGACCTGTTAGTAGTTCAGAAAAAATGTAAATTATTCAGGAAAAGGCTATATATACTCAATTGGAAATATCCTGTCTACAACTGCTGAAATACAATTCAAAGGGATAACAGTGAAATTTTTATCAGCTTGAGTGTGGGCAAGAGAAACAGGAAATAGGGAAGCAGCATCCTGGGTTCTTTTTCAGCAATGGATTGAGGACTTGAAACATGTTTGACACTCAACAAATATGTGTTGAATTTGAGTATAGTCAAGCGTTTAGCTACCACATATAAATTGAGCTAGTATAATAATCCTATCAACAGTATTTTGGAATGCCAGTATGATGGACCACCTTTACACTTCCACTGGTTTCCATCACTGGACCTTATCCATCTGATGGTCCTCAGAAGGAAAAGGTATTAATGTATCTTGGGGAGAGGGATGGCATATTAGAAGGGAAGTTTCAGCCATGTGAGAAAGAAGGAAACACTTGCTCACCTGGATTCAATGGACCGTGGAAAAGAGGAATATTACAGATTAGTTCTTTACATCTTATCCCTTGGTCAAAGCCTGGCACTGTACACATCTCATGGATGTATAAGAATCTGAGCAGCATAGATCTCCCAGCCCTCCATCTAAGGAAAGCCATATGACCCATGCTAACAGCCTGACACATGGCTGTGGGTCTCAGTGGTAATGCAGAGGCTGAAGAAAGTTGCCAGAGAGACAGACATTCCTGAGGCAGAATTCCCAGTGTCCTGAGATTTATTTAGAGTGCTGTGGAGCTGCACTGCAAACACAGGAGCCACTAAACATGGAAGTCCACTTCAATTAAGATGTAAAATAATCAAATTAAGTACATTTTAAATTTGGCTCTTTAATGTAACAACCACACTTAAGGTGCCCCGTACGTGCCTGGTGCATTAGTCTGGGAAGATTTAGAACATTTCCAGCAGCACTGAATGCTGTACTGGACAGCACTGGTTAGAGCAGTGGTCAGCAAACTTTTTCTACAAAGGACTTGATAGAAATATGTTTTACTTTGTGTACCAAATTTAAAATAACTCAAAGGGCAGGTGAGATAGCTCAGAGGATGAAGCGCCTGCCTAGGCAAGCACAAGGACCAGGGTTCAATCCCTGGAACCACACGCCTCATCAGCCCAGCCCCTGGGCACAATGAGCAGGTAACTGAGTTTGGGTACGGTGGAGCACACCTATAATCCCAGTCTGGGGATGCTGAAAACAGGAGGATCACTATGAATCCAAGCCCCTTCCACTGCCTGTTTGTCACTGTAGTATGCCCAGAGTGGCCTCCTCCTTCATTACTCTGAGTCCAAGCTGCGTAGTGAGACCTTGTACAAAATACAGAGGGGCGGGGGAGGGAGAGAGAGAGAATTAAAATAACTCAGTACTGTTGCTATAGTATGAAAGTACTGGTGACCCATAAATAGGTTGGAACAGACATAACCATTTATTTCCAATAAATCTTTCTGTCCAGGTCAGGCATTGGCCCAAGAGTCTCAATGCCTGGATTAGGAGACTCAAAAGTTTCCATGTACCTCAAGGGAACCAATGAAAGACTCAATAAGTTAGTGGAAGCCTGGGCGAGGGCCAGAGTATCTGATAGCTGTGGTGGGAGGAGAGATAGTTTCAGGCACAACTTAGCACCTGCAGACCAAGAGCCAGCCCTGGCGCTGTGGAGCACAACGTGAATTCATACACAGATGCAAGGCCACTTGGGGAAAGAGCAGGGAGAGAGAAGTGAAATCAAAAGACCAACCCCAAATAAACTAAGAGATCTTAAAGTAATTGCCTAAATGGAAGAGATGATAATACTGTGTTTCAGCAATAGTAGGTGCCTCCCACCCCATTCCCATGCTCCCATCCCTTGTGCTGGAATAGTAGAAGTCAGGCGAATATCTAGACTCATTTTGTTTTTTTTTAAAAAGTTGGGCACAATTTTTTTGCATCTCTAAGTTATGGTGCAAATAAGCCAATGATACTACATGATGTTTTCTCATATGCACATGAAAATAGCTTAGGAAAGTTTTTTCTCTTTCTAGGAGGCCTGATTTGGGCTAATCCATCTCTAAGCCCCCACCCACCATCTGAGTGATAATATGCACTAAGCTATTGCATAAAGGGAGCAGTGACCTTGAGGGCTGGGCCTGGCTCTGGTTCCATCACTTGCTGTAAACCTCTGAGCCACTATGGGCCTTGCCCTTCTCTGACACACAGGGTCATGAATCAAATGCCTCCTAAATTCTTCTCAGGTTCACAGATAACAATTTCACAACTCCTCTAAAAGACACCTGATGGGGTTATATATATAGTGAATCCAATCCAGGTCAACAGATAAAATCTTAGCCTTATTTGAAAGTTTCTCCCAGTGGACTGGAGAATCCTGACATTTAATACTTAGATAGTGGTAAGATCATCTTATCATTCAAACTGTATTAATCGATCAGGCTACCATAACACGCTTCTTTAAAGATAGTTCAAGAGGGTGGTGCATGAGCCCAGTCAGGTTCTGGAGAAGGCGCTCGTCCTGCTCACAGAACTGCCCCTGCTCACCACATCCACATGTGGGTGAGGGCATGTCTCACCTTAAGGGGGCGCTAATCCTGTCAAGGAGGCTCCACCCTCCTGAACTTACCCAAATCTAATTTTCTCCCAAAAGTGATCCCTCCCAGAGACTCCACCTGATGATAATGGAGTGCATTGCTTTGACAATTCTCAGCCAGTCCAACTGTGGGACTCTTTGTGCTGTCTTCTTCATTTTCATCCCTCCGTTCTCTGCCTGTTCTCTACTCTAATATCTAACCAGAAAACACTTGCCTGGCCTAGGCAGCTCCCTTTTTCCCCTTATGGTGAACATTGCTTTACAGCTGTCTCTCAGCTTTCTGACCCATTCACCTTGTCCTTTCAAAATCCTCCTCATCCCAAGATCTTGGTTTCTAGTGTCAATCTCAAATAAAAAGAACTAGGATTCCTAGAAAATGCCTAATTCTAGGACTGGGGCAGGAATGTAACAAATTATCTTGAAGCACCTCACAGTCCCCCCCAAAAAGGAAATACCAAAAAGAAAAAAAAATCAGTGAGATAATGTTAATCTGTTAGAGTGGCCATAACCAAATATCACAATATAGGTGACTTAGACAACAGAAAATTATTTCTCACATTTCATGAGGCTAGAAGTCTAAGACCATGGCTGGTCTCTGGAAAGGTCCCCTTCCTGTCTTATAGACAGCCACCTTCTCACTACATTCTCACCTACACTTTCCTCTGCGCATATGTATTCACACACACACACACACACACACACACACACACACACACGTGCGCGCACACACACACATGCATACATGCATTCACATGAGTATGCACAGAGCAAGTTGGGGAAGCAGTTCTTTGTTTCCTTTTGTCCCCTTTTTTTCCCCTTCAGGTGAAAAAGAGTTGAGCTTGGAGCCTCACTCATGCTAGACAAGGGCTCTGCCACTGAGCTTCACCCCCTAGCTCTCTCTGTCTCTCTCTCTCTCTCTCTCTCTCTCTCTTTCTTATAAAAATGTCACACCTATCAGATTAAAGCTCTGTCCTCGTAACTTCACTTTAACTTTTACTTCCTCTTTATCAGCCCTCTCTCCAAGTATAGTCTCACTAGGATTTAGAGCTTAAACATGAATTTAAGGGGAATATGGTTCTGTTTATCACATGGCATTATATCAAAGAGAAGCAGAGGTCAGTTGAAAGGCTTTTCAATGGCAAAGCTTAGGAAATTTGGACAACACATAAATAAGTAGTAATAGAATATAAAAGTCCATACTATTAAATACACAGTTGCATACATCGGTAAATGGAGGGAAAGAGACAAATCCTTGCAGGTGAATTCTAAATAACTTAGGTAGATAGTCTCCCTCATGCAGCAGGAGGATAATTCCCCACTCCCTATTGTAGAGCAAGTACTGTAGCTTCCTTCCAAAATGGACAATGAGTAAAGACAGAAAAAGAGATCAACCTTACAGTGTAGGAATCTGATAAATACTACCTTGGTCAGATGACTGAGGTCAGCTTCTACAGTGATAAATCACATTGATAGTATAAGCGGTTATGAACACATCATCTCTGTGGTTTTCCTTCCAGCACACAGAACCTTAGTCTTACCATGAACAAAACTTAGATAATTCCAATAGTGAAATATCTTTTTTGTGGTGTTGTTGCTATTGTGGCTGGCTCCGCCCACCACAGAGGTGGGGCTGGCATGGCATTTGGTGCTAGGGAATCAAACTGTGGTTTCTGAGCTTGCCTAAACTTGCCTAGGCAGGTGCGTTAGACCACTACACTACCTCACCAGCCCCAGTAGTGAAATGTCTTTAAAAAAAAAAAAAAAAAAAAACCTGATAAAAACTGTCAAGCCATCAAGAAACAAGGTTTAAGAAATTGTGACAACCAAGATAAGGTGAAGGATATAGGACTGCTGTAGTATCTTGGATGAAATCTGCTATGGTTTAAATTATGTCTTCCCTCAAAACTGAAATGAAACCAATAGAAAGAAAGCATCTTCTGAAGTCCTAATACTCAATACTTTCCAGTATGATCTTATTTGGAAATAGGATGGCTCTAATTGACTAGTTACAGTGAAATATGACCAGAGCGGGGTAGGATCCTGGTCCAGGGAGACTGGCACCTAGAAGAAGGTGGTGACGATACACGGAGAATGCATGCCACTTAGCAGTGAAGGCTGGGGTTGGCACTCTGCAGCTCCAAGCTAAGAAGCACCAATAAAACAGTAGAGCAATAGAAACTGGAAGAGGGCAAAGGGGACAGCCCTAAGGTCTCCGAGGGGGTACCGTCTAGGGGCTTCTGGGTTACTAGCTTCCAGAAGAGTGTGATAGTAAATCCCAGTGTCCACAGCCACCTGATCTGTGGGACTTTTTAATAGCAGATATAGGAAACTAATATAAGATGTGGGAACAGAAAAAAGTAAAATAATAATAACAAGGAAATCTGAGTAAACTGTAGACTGTGGTTAATTAAAATATATTACTATTGGTTCATTAATTAGAACAAATGTACCATAAGATGTTAATAATGGGAAAGCCTAGTGCGAGGTGCATAGATATTTTATTATCTTAGTTATTAGAGTAAAACTTTTAAAAGTAAGGTATTTTACAATAAGCTTTTTTTATATTTCAGAAATTGCTAGTCTTAATTTCTCTAATCGCTGACTTTAAAACCATCTGCTTTTACGTGTTTTACATCAAATGCATGCTAATTTTAAAGAATCAACAATCGCTCTGCCAAATGCTGTCCTATAGGCACCTGGCCTCCCAACTTAATCTCATGTCCTGCTGTCCCCTCACACAAGTCCTGAAGCACTGCTGGAGTCCCAGGAACCACTTGTGTCTGAACTCCTTACTCTCCTTTGATACAATAAACACCCATATTTTAGTCTTAAAAATCAAAGCTTTCATGACATCTGTAAAAGGCAAGTTCTTTGCGGTGTGAGGGCACACCGTGACAGAGAAACAGAGAAGCCAGCAGAAGACCTGCCCCACCAGACTCCACTCTCTCTCTACAAAGTACCTCAGCGTCTCACTCCTCCATCTGCTCCCAACATCCTCTTGGAAGTTTTGAAAAGTCTGCCTTCACCCTTTCCATCTCATGAGGGGCATGTGTCGAATTTAATAGCTTATACTCAGTGTCTAACATGGTGCCTAAGTGTGACAGTTACAAAGAGGGTAGAGTCCCCAAGACAGACCTCCTCACTTTTGACACCACTGCAAATTTGAGGGGTGTCCACAATTACTCTTGGGTCTCTCAGGGCTTTTTCTGCATATTTTTTACTAGAGTGTGTCTGTGATACACAGCACCTACATTTCTCATGTGGAGTTGGAGCATGCACGTAACAGAGCTCCGTTCTTTTCCATCCTCCTTCCCCCTCTACCTATCTCTTGATCCCTTTTCTTTTTCCCACTGGAATAAAGCACATAACTCACTAAAAATAATTGTACTTACAGTTGCATTTTTATGCAGATTAGAACAAGAAAGGAAAGAAAAGGACAAGGCAGAGTCCAGAAATGCCAGCTGGGAAGCTCCTGCAGTCTTCTTCATAGTTTAAAGGCACAGGCTTCTCCCAGAGCCAGTACACTCGGAGCCCTACCAGCCAATGAGACTTGTCTGGGACCCACAGTCGGTGTTCTTCTCGGAGTCCCATCACATAGGCATGATTGAGTGACTGCACATATGATTTATTCAAGTCTGCAGGCCAATTGACATCTCAAAGTCCTCACTCTAAGGGGCATTGTTCAGGATTAATAAGCTCTGCCCTCAGACCATCTGAATGTAGCCAGTCTGCTGCTAAATCATATCATGAGACTACACCGTAAAACTAAGGCAAACAAAGATGGCATTAGTAGTTATAACCATCCAAGGGCCCAGAGAGTACTTCCCAGAAGTCAGATGCAAAGGTCAGGTCTTGTCTTTCAGCAAGACCAAATTCTCTACTGTACACTAACCCATATAGGCTCTCAAGGAAGGAAAGAGGTGTTGACTGTAACACTGCAGATAGGGGCTAGCACTGTGTCATATAAAATTCATTAGCCCATCTCATGCTCATCACTTGCAGTAGCGAAAAGGCGTGAGCAGCCCACATGGCCCTAAGCGGATGAATGAGTCAACAAAACATGGTACAGATAACAACGGCATACATCTAATACATGGATGCTGGAAATTTCAACATATGCTATGTTAGCAACTATCCCTTGAGGACATCATACTAAGTGAAATAAGCCAAATTCCACTTATCTGGGGTAGCTGGTTAGTCAGACTCATAGAAAGTAGAACAATGTTCATTGGTGCCCAGGACAAGGGACAGTGGGGAGTTCATATGGAATGGGTACAGAGGTTCAGATTTATAAGATGAAAATTTCAGAGCTTGATGGTAGTGATAGTTTATAACAATGTCAAGGGACCTTGGGCCAATGAATCTGTGAAGTGTTAAAGATAGTCATATGCTTTATGTATTTCATCGTAATCTCAAAATTTTTTTAACAGAATGGCTAATGCCCAACATAATGATAACTATCAGCACTGTCCCTGTTTATGTAAAACTCATCAAGTACTTATGTGGATGAGAGGAACTAATTAAAATACTAGTGGCAGATGTTTTCTGCAAAGCCCATTACCCAAAGAGCCCCTAGCTCACAGCAGATGCGCACCGGTCTCTAGATTCGAGGCGGCTTCCACGCTCTCTATCAGCCTCACATTTCCCTGTGGCCCACTACCCAAATCTCAGTGTGATCTCACATTACCAGAGGGAAATGACTTTCAATACGCAAAACCAATGGTTCTGCCAAAGAAAACAGAAAACTACGTTTAGTTTCTCTTATAACTTCCTTTCTCTACATGGTGTGAAGATTTTTTTCTTTTGCAAAAATTTAAAAACAACAAGCAAACCATGAAAAGGAACCTTATTAATAATTTGTAAATTTGCATTTTTTCTCTTTGCTGCTTTTCCAAATACAGGTGTTTTTTCAAGACAGTCACTTACTAATATGCTCCTGTCAGTTACAGTGAAATTGTGAAAATGCTAGTGACAGATGGTTATAATATTCTATCAAACCTGTTAACCAGAACCTTTTCTTTGAAATAATACTGCATTATAGTCTTCACTATTTGAGCTTCTGTCTCTTCTTTCATGGCTGGCACAAATACGTGACACTCAAAACTAGTGAAGGAAAGGTTTATTTAGCTCACAGTTAATGGGAGTTTCAGTCTGTGCTCAGCTGGCTCCAAGGCAGAGGGGCACATGGCAGAGAGCAACCTTTCATAGCGGTTAAAAAGAGCAGAGAGCAAAGGAAGTGGCAGGGGCTCAGGCCGTTAGCTGGGCTCTCTCCCCTCCTTACACTGAAATGCAAATTGCCTGCCCCAGGGCAGGTGCAGCCTCCACATCCACAATGATCAGTCACAAACTCCAGGAGCCACCCCTTGACTGCATGAGGCTTTGGGGGGCCACCCAGACACAAACCATAAGAGCCTACAATGAGGAACGCCTATAATCTGTCTAGTTCCCCTTCTCCATATTCAAATTGCAGAAGATAAGACCCCCAGTTTTCAACTAACCAATGGTAATGAATAGAGTAATATGTAGTAAGATGCTTAAAATTCTCTAAAAACATGGACCCTTGACTCCATAGGGTTGCTCATGAACATGCTAACAGTTCCATTAAAGGTCAAATACTAAACGGATAGTGGTTTGCCTATAAATAAAGACATTCATTTACTTGTTCTACAAATGCGTACAAATAAGGCCACTAAATAGGACTTATACATGAATTCAACTCAGCTTTGTAGCAGCCAAGGCAATGTACCACAGGAGTGAAACATCCAGCGTCAGGATGCTTGACTATGATAACTGTAGCCATATGAATCTCCCAATCTAGTTCTTTATCTATAGTGTGGAGAGTGACAGCACCTATTCTTTGACAATTTGGAGTGTATAGAATGAACTAAGGCATGTGCAGTGAGTAGTACAATGGGCAGCAGCCACAAAGCACCCAACGCATGCTGTGTGTTTTCATGAAAGTATATAAAACCCAGCGCTTGCTCTCTTGGTTTTGTGAAAGCATTCATCTTTCTCATCCTAGTATCTCATGGTTGTCAAAAGCAGTTGGCACTCATTATACAGAGCTGATCCTCTTCTCTCTGCACCCCCTGGAATGGCTCATGCCATGTCCTCCCACGGGCACAGTGCCTGCTTGTGCACCTGCTCTTTACAGCACCTCCTTCCCTCTTTTACCATCATTTCCCCATGATGAGGAGGTTTGGGAAGAGACTGAGAAGCCCTGCTTTAACTCAAGGATTGGCATACCACTCTCAGGCCAAATCTGATCCAATTCCTGACTTGGTAAATAGTTTTTTGGAACAGAGCCACACCTGTCCCTGTACACCCTGTTTATGGCTGCTTTTGTGTTACAATGACAGAGTTCAGTAATCATGTGCCTTAGTAATGCTCACATTGCTGGGACAAAGTTCCTGACACCCACAACTCAGGGAAGATGGCAAGGCAAGATGGCATGGCACAAGGCATGGTGGAGGAGAAGCTGCTGCTGGCATGGTGAGGGGCAGCAGAAAGGCCCTGCAGTCACTCCTGCCTACACCCCATCTCCTAAAAGTAAGTCAGACGATATTATGCCCTACATCAAATGGCTTTTCGAAATCCCCATCTTTGGACACATAAGGCATAGGGGTGGGGTCACCCAAATACATACCATCATTTTGTGACACAGATGTTCCAGACAACCAAACCTAAAAGATTGACTACTTGGAGTTTCTCAGAACTGCGCACCAATTCCAACACTAGATGATGACGGTGACTCATGAGAGTGAGGAAGCTCGGGCAGCTCTGCCTTGCACGGAGCACAGCGACTCCTAAACGCGGAAATGTCAGCTCCGCGCAGTGTACAAAAGCACTGAAGTTCAAGGATGTTAAGTCATATAATAAGACTCAGTAATTCATGATAACAATGGCAATGCCACAGTCTGTTTTCCTGAACTCACACAAAGCTGAGGCAACCAACATGTGCACTGCCAACCCTGGCTCCAATTCTTTAATTATCTTTACTTCCAGGTTCCTTCCTTTCTGCCAATGTCCCTTTTGCTTCACCTAGGGTTGTAAGCTAAGACAGAAGACACCAATTACATTTGAATTTGAGACAAACAACAAGTAATATTTTAGTATAAGAACAATACAATAACGGGGACATCCACTGGGTGTCTCATATTTTTACTTGCGAATGACGGCAAACTTACTCCCACCCCAACTTTTTTGGGGAGGAGTAGCAGGACCTTTACCTGGAAGGGTTGGGAGTAGGAAAATGTGCAAGAGGGGCATGAGCCCCAGCACGCAGACAGCACACCCACTGCATTTCACTTCGACAAAAGGGACACAGAGGGCTACACGCAGGTTTCACTCCATGAAAGGTGCGTGAGTAGCACTGGGTTGGTGAAGTACAGAACATTTTTTCCCCTCTAAGTAAAATCTGTTCCGTCATAGTTATTCTCTCTCAAAGCTTAGATTCTTAACATAAATTAATTAACCAATTAAATGGCACATTCCTTGATGTGCTGTTGGCACAGAACTGTCAGATTTTTCCTTCACCTGGATCTGACTAAGGAATTAAAGTGACTGTTAATTTTAATGTAGTCATAAAGCATACAAAGTCCCCTCCTGATTTATTAATTTCATAGGGGAAAAATTCAATAGATCAGGTTGCTATAAAGTGAAGAATACACAACACATATGCCTGTAAAATGTTCCTCAGTGAATTTTAATAATTCACATTAGTTGTATTTCCTGCTTACAAATTCCAACCTGTTTCTCAGTCCATAGTCACTTGATTACAGCAAATAAAAGCTTATTCTAAAAAATCCTTAAATAAGGGATTTTTTTTTTTTTGGTTCCCTTTGTTGACTCAGTAAATGTCAGATCCTTCATGTGCTAAGGTATCTTTTAGGGGGAGAGATGTTAGGGTTGGAGTTCATACAGTTTCTCAGCTCTTTTACCTTGCTAGAGAACAAGAGCAAGTGGGACTGGCATGGAAAAGGGAAGAAACAGTGCTGGCGAATCCAGGGACACAGCGGGAAGCCAGGCTGCTCACCTCAGACTTCACTTACACTCTGCTCTGTGCTTTTAGCAAGTACTTGCTAAAGCCTCTCAGGATTTCTTCAAAATGCATGGAAAAAATAGAATACTGTATTTCTTGTCTCCTGGAGGTGGTCTATGTCAGAATATGTACAAACCTCAGTCCATAAAAGAATTTCTTTCTCATGAATTTCTTTTTTGTAATTTTAATTAATTTTAATGAAAAGGAAATAACAATGAGACAGTTTCAAAACAGGTTAGCAGGACAGTTACAACAATTAATACATTGCATATTGTTATCTTCATAGTAGTTCTTCAGAGTACAAGATGGAGACATGATATCTTTTCTAAACACTATTGGTACAAATATTTCTTCTTACTGAACTAAGAGAAAGTAGTTGTATACATAGAGCAATATTCCATAATAGTAATGGGTTATCGGCAGAACTGGCAATGTCAGATGCTGTTAACTTGAGCCTTTCACAGCTCAGAATATTAATATGGCTTTCCCTTTTATACCTCATGGTAAGATTTTTCTGCTGGATGGTTAAGACCAAGTTAAAGCAAGACCTATATACCAAAACATGTAACTCTTGTATTTGACAAAGTTCTCATGAATTTCTTTAACTAAACACTGAGAAAATTTTCTGTACCAAAACCAAGTTATAAAACCCTCCACACTCTGTTGTTTTCCATTATTCTTAATATTTCAAGGGGGGAAAAAGAAAAAGAAAAACAAGAAAAAGAATTGTTACTAGAAATAAATGAATCAGCACAGTGAAAGGGAAAGTCTAGAGCCAAAGGGATTTTTATTTCAAATTTCAATGGAGTTTGTTGGTTCAAATAAATAAAATCGCACACAAGTCACTTTGCTGAAGACATTTCCAAGGGAAAGCTGTCAGCAGGATTTAGACCTTCAAACACACATGGAATTTGAATTCTACTGGATGATCATAAGAAACAAATGCAGAGCATTTACACAACTCTTCTCCCCAGGTAATCACCTTAGAGCACCAAGTGAAAGCCAACTACTACAGACCCAGGTCTTTAAAATGGTCTTAGACCCCGAATGCATGAGTCAGCTGAAGTGCCTGGTGCACCTTCTCTTCGTGGAGAATATTATTTTGATTGCTACCACCTGCTTGCATGGACCAGGCCTTCCATGACCCTGTTGTTCACAATAGGAAAAAAAAATTCAGTAATGTTTGACCCTCTTTAAAGGGAAGGGAGGCTGAAAATCGTTCTCAACTTCTGATTTATGTGAAGCCACAAAGAAAAATGCTTACAAAGAACAATGTAAAAACACATAACAAAACATAATATCCTCTGATTTATACTATGCCAGAAAACAACTTAAAACTTAAGAGATGCAATAAAGGGCATAGAAGATTGGGACAAAAATGGAGAAGCTCTCACCTTCCCAGGTTCTGTGGTTTTAAGAGTGCAAGGAACAGATTTATAAAGCCCCAGAGTGACACAAACATGCCTCTGAAATAAAGGCCCTATCTCTCATGCCTTGCTCTAAGTTGTGACTTGCTCTAAGCGCTCTCTCTCTCTCTCTCTCTCTCTCTCTCTCCTCCCCACCGAAAAGTTAGACATAGATGCACAATCAACCATTAATTTAGTAACAACTGTACCACGAGATTCACTGGGGATTGAAGAGGTGAAATTAAATTGATGGAGAGAAAGGGGTGCACACACGTAGCATATACAGAATTATGCCGAGAACCCTAAACTGTCAGACTCCTGACAATGGTGCTGGGGTATGGAGCAGAGGAGGTGCCACAGTGGAAAACGGAGGGAGGAGAAGGAGCCTCTGGTCTTTTCCTGCCTAGCACAGAGGGACAGGAATTAAAATCAGATAGGTGTTCACACTAACTGTAAGTGCCCCATCTTCCTCCTTTCGAAGTTATGCAGACAGTAGGCTGGATCAAAGAGAGAAAGAGGAAGAGGGGAAGAAGAAGGAAGAGGATGAGAGAGCAGGAGGGGCAGAGGAAGAAAAGCCTGTGGTTAAACATGGAATCATGTACTATGGAGAGCTAAGAACTTGTAAATTTCGAACCAGGATCCTTGAAGTACTCAGGGGAGAGGCTGTGTATTAGGGGAGCAGCTGAGAGGGAGACACGTAGAGAAGCCTTAGTTTCTTTTATTTTCCCGATCAAATCAGTTCTTGCCACCATCATGTGGGCTCCACTTAGCAAATGCAGAATATACTGTCACAGTGACACTGCTACACCCTAGGGGGCAGTGTCTCCATTGCTCTTGTCCCAATCAGCTGCTCTTGTCCACCCAGTTCTTTCTTTCAGTCACACAGAAAGGATTATAGGAGTGTTTCTGACAAAGACCTGTGTTCTTCCTCATTTCATGTGTAGCAGAAAATGCCCCTCAAACAGTCTGCCAGTTGTCAAGGTTACAGTTCCCGTTACCTCTGTTTCTTAGAAACAGCTGGTTACTGTGGTGCATAGCTGGTCATTGGGATGCACCTTGTCAGAACCAATCCAAGACAGGCGAGTGCTCTGCCACTGTACTTCCTCTTTGCAACTGACCCCATGAAAACCTCCCTGCCTGAGCTTTTGGGGAAAGATATTTTGGAAATGGTCTTGGTCCATGCCTGTCAACACAAAAGAAATCTGACTCCAAGTCCTGAGTGACCTTTGTGGTTTTTCTCCTTGTCATTTCAGATGTGACTCTTATGCAAGAATGGTGCCCAGAATTATATCCTTTGTGCATAGAATGCCAGAAAGAAAACCAACTTCAGGGAATGCCCTCCCAGAGCAGGGGTGGAGCCCCTGTGGAGTGCAACGCTGTTGAAGGACAAGTCTGTGTGGGGAAACAAATGCTATAGGTCCCGGCCAAGCTCCAGTTCAAGGCAATAAATATGCTGCAGATGACAAACACTGCAGGCTCTTGCCACAAGGTAGAGGCTCTAGACACAACTGCCAGTGAAATTATGCATTGAGGATTGCTCCCTAAAATCTACCCTAGCAGAATCTTCCCACCCTACTGATAGGTTCTGGCCCTAGTATGAATTACTGAATCATTGTGGTGCTCATGTAATATGACTGAAGTCCTTAAGACAACAGCTTATCTTCCCAAAGACCACCTCCCCTTCCCCAACTCAGCCCAGGGTGCAATTTCCTGGGAAATGCCCCAATCAGCTCCCCTAGTATATCTGAACATCCTCCTCAAGCCCCACCTTTGGCAGAAGGCCATAAAAACCTCAGCCTCCCTTTGTTCCAATCCAGAGAATTCCTTATGTGTCCTCCAAGAAAATAAAAATCCTTTCCCTTTTTCCTTCTGCCTGTTTCTCTGCTGTGACACCTTGGAAAACCTATCCCTACCACACTGAGAGCCTGTAGGAATGGCCCTAGACCGCAGCCCTGCTCCACTGTGCAGGCACACATGCTGGAGAGCGCTGGAAACTGGAGTACAGGAGAGCAAAGGTGACCCAAGGCACACACTGTGATTCCACTGAGGTCCCCTCCCGAACGACAGCCTAGAGAGGCCAGTGGTGAAAAGGATAAAGAAGTGGAGATGGGACCTCGGGTCAGCAGCCTCCTCACAGACACAGGTGCCCAAAAAACAGAGAAACCATGGCATGACAAAGTGATAAAGGGAGTCCAGCCACCCGCTGAGAATTCCTCCGCTCTTGGTCTTGGGCCAAGCAAGATGAAGTGTGAGCTGACCACCTCCACCAGCACACAGCCCCTCATCCAACCTCGAGAACGATTAAAAAATTCCAGCACTAACAAACAAGGGATCAGAGCTGAAGACCTTAAGGGCTTCCTTGTGTTCGATCACCGCATAACTAGAGCTAACTGCATCATCTATGCAGAAGGGGGCTTCCTATTTTTACACAAAGAATCTCTTTTCTGTAATAACAAAGATGTCGTTTTAAAGGTTTTTCTCAGTTCACAATGGTTTTTAAATGATTTTACATCTTGTCAAGAATTTTAAATATTTTACCTTTTTCAAAATTTTTGAACTTGATTATGTCAACAAAACGATCAACAGCTTACAAGCATTTACTAATGAAGGCTTAAATAATTAAATAAACAGGAATGACTCTATGTCTTTCCACGTCTACTGGTCTCTGGGGTCATGGGCAAACCCTTTGAGTGAAGAACACTGGCCAAGCTCTAAGTGGATCCAGGAGCCAAGTCTTCATGCCAACATGCTCCTCTAGCACCAACACAAACTTGGAAGAGGTGCATTCAAACTCACGCTGTGTCAGACATCTTAGTAGGGCAGCAGCCACTTCTGCTTCCCATGCCACTCTCTCAGGTCATTCTATGTCTCTCCAGTTGGCTTTTAGTGAATTGTAGATGGCCTGGAAGTGGCTGCACAATAGATTTTCCGTAAACAAACCTCAGCACCCTGCAGCGTGAACTTGGGGAATGCCCAACAGAAAAGTTCCTGAGGTAGGAAATACACCACAGGGCACCTCAAAGCTGCATTGGGAGGAAATGTGTGGTAGGCATTATAGAGCAGCTTACACTTTTAACCAAAAATCTCTCCAGTGCATATGTAAAAAATAATAAGCAAAGGGCATGGTGGAATACTCCTGCAATCCCAGCACCTGGGATACCAACCTGAAGGCATAGTGAGTTGAAGGTCAGCCTGGACCACATAACAAGACCTTGTCTCAAAAGAAAAAAAAAAAAAAAATAACTGATTCTTATAATCATAACCCAGAGAAACTGTAAACTACTAAACTATCTTCTGAATCTTCAAACAAAAACAGTGTGGTGTGATTTAGTTGCTGTTTTAATATATTCGAAGTCTTTACAAACACATATTCCACTTATTTATTTATAATATATAGCGGGAACATTTTATTAACTAGAATGTTTGGTAGTTTTCTTATATAAATAAAATTTTGACTAAGAAAAAATTGACTGATCCCTGATTCCCTCCAGGGAAAAAGGAGGTGAAGCTTACAAAAGTTTCTAAGTTTACTTTAGTGACAAAGAAAATCACAGCTGTATAAATCTACTGAAGAAGTTTATAGGGCAGGAAGATGTTTTCATAGTTGAACATTTTCATATGTTTACAAGACTTCTTTCCAGTTTTCTTTTGGTCATAACTTTAGCAAAGATGAATTAGTCAAGAATTTACTAGTTCATTAATTTTACTACCTCAGACACTATCCTGAGATTTGCCCTGTGCAAAATTAGGTCTCATTATTTTTTAGCCCAAAAGTCAGGTTTCAAATCACTCAACCTGACTCAAAAAAAAAGAAAGAAAGAAAGAAAAGAAAAGAAAAACTTAGGTGGATTAAGCAGATTCTCTGCCTCAGAGTCACTGAGCTAAGCCAGGCAACTAACAATGAGAAATGAAGTTGCAGAAAAGAAAATGATTTACACAGGAAATGAAAGGCTGGCTGGGAAGTCATGAAGGCCTTTATTTGAGTGTGGTTATGAGAGAGTGGAAACTTAGAGCAAACAGACACCCTCACCCTCAGGGTAAGATTATAAGACTAGTTCAGCAGCAATTCAACTCTGCAAAGAAAATTTACAAATTGCTTTGCTCACCTTTAAGAGGCTCCACCTACTTAGGTAATAAAAGGAACAAAATTGAACTCCTCGAAACAGGCATGGAGGTACCCACCTGTAATCCTAGCACTCCAGAGGCTGAGGCAGAAGGCTAGCTACATATTTGAGGCCAGCCTGGGGTACATAGTGAGTTCAAGGATAGCCTAAACTGTATAGGGAAATACTGTCTCAAAAAAACTAAAAATAAATAAATAGAGCCAGCCAAATAACTCAGCAGATTAAAGCACCAGCAAGCAGGGACTGGGGGTTCAGTTCCTGGGCCTGCCGACCCTTCCTCTGGGGTATGCTGAGATGGCAATTGAGACTGGGTGTGGTGGCGCACACCTGTAATCCCAGCTCTTGGGAGGTTGTAAGTAGGCAGATCATTATAGTCTGATTTAGTAGTGAGACCCTGAACCCCCTCGAGATCCTCTCTAAAAAATAAAAAATAAATAAACATAAGTAAATAACAGTTTAGCTGTCTCTTAGTTTGTAGCTATCATACCCCCATCCCATATTCAAGCCTGATTTTCAAAACAATTACTTTCTTATAGGACAAAACATTGCAGGTTTTAGCCTTAGAGGTAGACAGCTACAAAGAAAATGACCTATGTGCTAAGCAGTAAAAGAAAACAGATCATCTGAATACTTGTGAAAAATTATCCTCATTACATGATGGAAAAGGGAGTTGGGTCAGAGGGAGAAGACTGAGACGCAGGTGTGTGCCAGAACACAGAAAAGGCACGCGAGTGTCTGCCGAGAACCAGACACTGCATGTGGAGGTCTCTCCTGTGCCAGCCTCCCCCAGGCCTCTGTTTGTTTGTTTGTTTGTTTGTTTGTTTAGCTTTTCCTGAGTTTCTATGTCTATAGGTTTATTTCACTTAACTGGAGTGCATTTGTGCTCCATAAAGCCAAGGTATCTGAAAAAACAAGCACTCAAGCCTTTTGCATTTCACAGGGTAGGCCTTCTATGCCAGTTAAGCTTGAGCATGTCAACTTGGTTGTGTTGGGACTCAGGGACTGGTGGGACACTCTTGGGTGCATCTGGGTGGGCCACGGTGGCGTGGCCTTGAGCCGCATCTGCACCCCGCCCTTTCCTCTCTGGCTGTTCCACTCCCCAGCGCCATGAACTGAGCTGCTCTGAGCTGCCACAGTCTCCCCCAGGAGGCCCTCCTGGGCCAGCTGAACATTACTGACTTCCCTGAAGCTGGGGGGCACACATTTCCTCCTTCAAGTGTGGGTGCTGGGTATCACGTCCCAGAATGGGAACGCTGACTGATACAGCCTGTGCGTGTGCTCACGACTGAACTCCGTTTTCTGCTTCCAGTAAATGTATTTCCTCTCCATCCCTCCACACTACTGCCCATTCCAGTTGCTATAACCCAGCTTGCTGTGTCACCCTAGCTGGCCAGCCTGACTCCTCCTTGCTGTGGTCCCACCATCCTTGTCCCTTAGGTCTTTGTGAAACTTCACTTTTGCTGCCTCTACTCCTGTTCAGAGACTCACAAGTTGCCATTGCCCTTCCTCTCTGGAATGTCAAGTTATGTTTGCTTTAATGTGGTTTTCAGGTTCTGTGCATTTAAACAAATCCAATATCCCACATGTGTACCCCACTACACGACACTTGCCAGTGCTTGTGCTGGGCGGACTGGCACCTGAACTGCCCTGTGCATCACACAGCTGCCTATGCCTGCTCTCACATTTTCTGCCTACCATGGCATAATGTTTGCCTTTCTCCACTACTGATTTAAATCCAACCCATTTCTTCCAAACCTCCCAAGAGTTCAGCCTTTTTCTGGCGGTCAGATCTGTAGTGACTTCAGGCCAGACCACACTACATTAGAGTTTAAGCATATTCCATCTCCCAGTATGGGCGCTATCAATAGCTGGTGCTCACTGGGAATCTCTGAGTGCCTAGAGCGTTGCTAGGACGGCTCCACTGGCCTTCACTCACACTGCATCAGAGGAAAGTGTTGACTTCCTGGAGAGGCACAGCTGAAAAAGGAACAGAGCCAGAACTCACGATTCGGATTCCAGGGGCTAAACTTGAGGTGACTATGGCCTGTTACCCTTAGAGAGTCATTCTGTCTGAAGCTAAAGGTATCATCTTCTCTGCCTGCCTGAGTATAGTAGGTTCTTACAGGGCAGGACATGACTTGTAGGACCTCAGGATCCTCCAAGTGATAGAGAGTTTTGTGGCCTTTATCTCCCTCTAACTAGCCTTTCCCATGGAATTATCTTTATATATATATATATATATATATATATATAT
>PVJA010025575.1:0-30624 GCA_004027025.1 Myocastor coypus
AATCTAAACTGATCCGATGATGAAAATATGTAATATAACCATTGTTAAATTTAAACAATAAAAGAATTGGAAAAAAAAAAAAAAGAGGAAAAAAAATTTAAAAAAAAATTCTGATTCTTCAAAAAAAAAAATAAATAAATAAATAAATAAATGCAGGTGGGTCTATACACCCACCTCCCGTTATTTTAGACACTAAGCAAACTACATAGACATGCTTGAGTCAAATGGCCAGTAGAGGTGTCCCTGAGAGTCTTCAGAATTTTTGCATCCAGTTGTATTCCCAGACAACAAATCAACATTTGTGTTATGATTTGGATGAAAAATGTTCCCCTAAAAATTCATGTGTTCCAAGGTAGAGGTTTTTTTCAAGGTTATTAGAACAGTGGGGCTCTACCCTTATCAGTGGCTTTTACCAAAGGCCCCCGAATGACTTCATTGACTGTGTTCTTAGGAAGTGGGTACCGACTGGAAGAACTAGGTCACTGAGGCTATCTTTGAAGAGTGTTTCTGTTTCTCTCTTCTTTCTATAGGTCTATGTGTCTCCATGCCTGTCTGTGTGTCTGTCTGTCCCTCTCTCTGTCTCTGTCTTTCATCTCCATCTCTTTCTCTCTGTGTCTGTCTGTCTCTCTCTTTATCTCTCTCTCTCTCTGTCTCTCTCTCTCTTTCCCTCTATCCCATTGTGTTTTTTAACACACCCAGGCCTAAAGCAAAGGCACATCAACGAGACCCTTCTTCCCAGCAACAGAACAAGCCTTCCATGCTGGGTTGTACAATTTGGTAGATAAATTTGTTTGCCATCCCCAAGAATTCTTTTCATCCAAGAAGTATTTGCCAGGGCTCCTTGATCCTTCTTCCTCCTGTCTAATGGAATTACAAAAGGAAGAAGTATTGAAGTTTATCCTGTGCTATGACAGCCATTTTTGGAGGATATTCATGCTATATCTGCTAGCTTTTGAAATTGTGAACATATGTTCCTCAGTAAAGAGGACCCTAAGGTCCAGAAGCAGCTTTGAGTCTATTTCCCACACACAAGCCAGAACCTCATGGATCTCATAACCCACTAACTGTCCTGTTTTGTTTCAGCTCAAGTAATCACAAGAAAAGTTAGTTACATCACAGAGATTTTATCAGACTTTATGGCCATCCTGTCATCTTTCCTCAAGAGAAGATTTGGATTTGTTTAGGAAGACTCTAAAAACATAGTATGGGCTCGTGAGTACACAGAACCTGGAGATGGCCCAAGTGGTGGTGGCAGAAGTAACGCAATGACAGTGGTGAAAATAGGACGCTTGAGTGTGACCCTAATTTCTAGGGTTAGTAGCCCCTGTCCCTAGGTTGCCTCATTTTATTTACTTTTACTTTTATGTTTTTTTTAAAGAGAATAACAAAAAATTAAATGCTACAGAATTTCCAAACAAGATGACAGAAAGCTAACAATAGTTATTATGCTGCATATTGTTGCCTTCAAAGTAGCTGCCCAGATTACCGGACACAGGCCAGCCTCATTCTCAGCATAGCACAGCACCCTGCATAGCCATGGAGAAGCACAAGCTTTTCATGGTGACCATGAAGGCACCTTCATTATTACCTCCCTTCATTGTGTGTTGACCCATGCTAAAGGCCTTTCTGTTGCTACAGGCAGCGTATCTGTCTGTCTCTGTCTACAGCTATCACTGTGCAACTCAGGTTGCTCGTGAAATAACTGTCATCATGCTGATGAACAGCCTCTTTAGTAGGGACAGAAATATCAAGCCACCCCAGAGTAGCTAGTGACAGCCCACCTGGCCATCCCATCAAGGGAGCCCCATCCCAGGAGAGCTCAGTCTGAGACCTGTGGCAGTGAGCCTAAGATCACACTATGGCTTATGAGTTGTGCAGGACAGCTCAGGAGGAAGGCAGCCTGCTGATACCTGGGCCAGCACCACTCGTAGCTGTTTTCTCATTAAGGGAGCCTTTAGCACAAAGAGATGCCAGGCCTGGCTGGCATCCTGAGCAAGGCCAGAAGCTGAGGTATAAAGAAGAGGACAGGGACCCCTGACTGCCTCTCCTCGAGATCCTGAGCAATCAGCTCCACACTTGTACATGCCCACAGTCCCAAGTCACCAGGTATACTTCCACTCCAGTAAACTTCTCCAATAACTCTGTCATATTATTACACGAGGGTGCGCCCTGACATTCTTGCTTTGCCATAGACTCTGGAATGCTCCAAAATTCTTACTTCTGTAGAAGAGAAGAGAATGAGCCAGGACTCCAAAGCCCATGGGCCCTTATTCTTTCCCATTCAAATTGGCAAATCACGTGCAAGGCTTCTGCATCATGACATTCTGGCTATTTTCATCCTTGGTGAATCATACATCTTTGAGGGAGGTTTCCCAGATGTCTCTCCTGCCTCTGGTGTCACCAAACGCCACTGTGATTCTGGTGACAGGCAGGCGGGGCATGTTGCAAACATCATGATGTGACTGGTGCTAGGGATGCCACTGAGTTCCAGGCCATGTTGAGCATGTTCCTTCCCGGATGGGCCTAGCTCTCCTGAAGACATATGACTTGCCTTGCCAGCCCAAGTTGCTGCCAACAGGGGCAGAGTCAGCTCGACGCCATTTCTGCTTCCAGCACCGGGCTCATGCTGTGAGCACAGGAAGCCTTCTGGCAGAGCAGCTCCAGGCTGACGAGATCTAGCATTTCATCACTTCTTGGAGAAGGATGACAAAGGGATGAACACATGAGTGGCCAACTACTGAGACATAGGAAGGAACACTAGCACAATGAAAGGCTTCTGGGACTCTTTGATTAACACCACCTCTTCTTGTCCCTGGCCACCCTTCCAATGATTCATTGCTACAGCGGCCTCATGGAGCAGCTCAGGCCATTTTGGGGATCAGGACTCACAAATGACACTTTCTGTATGTTGACTAAACCTAGCGCTTTGGTAGCCAACAGTACGGACTAAGCTGCAGCCAGATGGCTCATCCTGAAGTCTCCTTCTGGGACTCTTGTGCCAGAAGTCAGCATCCCTGTTCCCCAGGACACATGTTCAGAGCCCTCAGCAGCATGGCTGTTTGCCTGTGAATCTGCTTTGCTTCACACTGAACAACTCTTATACATTACCCTCATTTTTTATTTGTATGTTTCTTCTAATTTTGGGTTAGGGTTTTGGGGATGAGGCCTTTGTACTTACCGCATCCCAGCACACGTGTTTTTTGTTTGTTTGCTTGTTTGTTTTGTTTTGCTATTGTTCTTGATGAGGCAAGTTCCACTGTGAACTTCAGACTGACTTTCAGCACTTTTTCCTTTCAGACAGTTTTGCTAAGTGATTAAGTTGCCAGACTTGGAGAGAGCTAGTGATCCTCTGGCCTCTAATCCTAGAAGTTTCCATCACATCCACCAGGTTTTGCCCAACACCACTCAAGTGCAGGCCCCAGAACTGTTGTCTGTGACTCTGGCCACAGCCTGCTTGGAGGGAAGAACTCTGTCTCCTCTTTTGCGCCCTGCAGCTACTTCTGCAGTCACAGTGTACTCTCGGCTCCTTTCTGAGTCTGAGGTCAAGCAGATGAAAAACTTTGCTTCTCACTTTCTTCAGAACCCACACTCTTTAATCAGTGGTACGGGCTTTCTTTTGTGAAGCATAATGCTTCTGCGTGTGACCACTTAAAGAAGTATGCTATTGAGTTTGTGCTACAGCTATAACTAACAGTGACTACATCTTTCTCACCAAACTTTCTAGCTTTGACAAATTTGGTCAAATTACCCCCGTACCTTCCCTGGAATTGCTCCTACTAACTCAAGACAGATCCAGGATGGACCTCTGTGCAGTGCTTCACCCCTGCTCTTCACACACATGCTGCTGGACTCATTGCTAAGGTTCCTGTGTGCTCACCCATAATGCAACCCGTTGCATGTCTCTGAAAAGATCCTGACAGTCACTGCCAATTAAGGATTCTGAAATAACTGAGAGTCCTAAGAATGTGGGAAATGCAAGGATCCTTGGTGGTTACCTGTCCCCTTTTTTATTGGAGAAGGAAGCCAAGCCTCGGGAGGTGGAAGCATCCCAAGCTGCCAGGGGAGCAGAACAAAATGAAGCTCTAAATACTAAGATTCCGACCCAGAGCCTAGATGCAGGGTCAGGCTGAATGGGGCATTGGCGTGGCCCAATTGACCCAGAATATTTGAACCTACTTTCCAGTGACATTGCTAATAAGCACAAAGACATGATATCCCATAATCCTTTCTTTGGTACAAGGGTAACCAAAACCTATAATGTGTGTTTAGATTTCTAAATGTATATCTTGCTGAAATACATTCGATTTTCAAAAATATATTATTCACCCTGCACTGAAACCCACTCAAAATATACCCCCTCTCTTCAAACATGCTTAGGTCATCATTTTTGCCACTTTGTGGAACATTTCCGAAAGTTCTCTTTCCTAAGTGTCTTTAAGAGTTGAAAAAAAAAAAATGGTGAGTGATGTTACCAAGTGCCATCCAATGGGAAAACAGACTCATAACAATATTATTTGCCACCTTAGTCACCAGATCTGGCATTGTGTGACTTCTGGCTCTTCCCTAAGTTCTAAATGACCATGAAAGGTAAACATTTTGAATTTATGCAGACTTGGCGCTAGCAATCTCAGCTAACTAAAGGCCCTCAGGAAAGAGGCCTTCCAGGACTGCTTCAGAAAGTGGCAAGAATGCTGGGATTGGTGTGTTCACAGAGAGGGAGAGGATTCTGAGGGAAATTAGTGGTAATGTGCCCTTTCCTGTAATGTCCTTTCTGTATTTAAACATTCATGATCTGTTTTATCCTATCTCCTCCATTGATTCACGATCAGAAAATATCCCTCCTTTATTCTACTTGGCATTGAATGACAGCAGGCTTCCTTGGATGTAAGATAAGACCAATCCCTGAATGCTACCACGGCAGCCCTGAGGATGTAGGCGAGGCTAAGTGCACAGTGGCTTGGGCTAAGTTCTGATGCTGATGTCCGCCTGGCGCTCTAGCAGTCCAGCCTGGGCAGGTGCCAGTACACCTCTCAATTCTTTCAAGCTCCTCCCCAAGGATGCAAATCCTCCACCCTACCTTCTTACTACCTTTCTTCACATTACGCTCAAAAGAAGGCAATGGACAGATATAAAACAGTTTGCTTCTAAATGTCTTCACCAGCTGACAAGCTTATTTTTCACTGGGCTTCCCCTAGAGTTTTGGTTTTGTTTTCTTTCCTTTGTGCTTAGCTTTCAGCTCCGAAGCTCATCTATCTCCCTTCCGTGGGAGGAAGAAGCTCCTGCCTGACTCCCTGAGCTTGGGTCCCGGGCACCAACTGTCTGGCTCCTTAGCTTGCAGGTGGCTTCAGTGGTCCATGGCTTGCCGTCTCCTGTGTCTCTTGTTTTGTCCCCTTCCCTCTCCCTTCTCTGAGTCTTTCTCCTGGTGTAGCTGTGTTTCCCTGTCTGCCTCGCTTTGTCTTGCTCACTCTGCTTTCTGCCTTTTCCACTCTGTCCCTAGCCTACCTTCCAGCCCTAAAACCTGGGGATTACAATATTGCTAGGCATCCCACAACACTAATGGTTTGCCTCCAAACTATAGTGATGCCCCTGGCCTTTAGCTGTCTAACTTTATTTTATTTTATTTTGTCTTTTTTAAATCTCCCTATTATTATTATTTTTTTGAGTTTCAATTTTTTAATGTTTAAACTTAACAATGGTTATATTACATATTTTCACCATCAGATCAGCCTAGATCAATACATACAGGTATATAAGATAGATCAAACAATTAAACATTTGACTGTGTATGTGTCTGCTTCCTCTTGGTCCAAAGAGAAGTATATTCTTTTCTTTTCCCTTTTTTTTTCTGGGCAGCATCAATGGGGAGGTGGGTCATTCCCACACACTGTACTCTGTACAATGATTGTGAGGACAGTGTGCAATATGTCGGCTTTCAAGGAAAAGAAAGGGGAAAGGAGAAGAAAAAAAAAGTAATGTTGATTTAGAAAGGTTAATGTTTGTCTTTTTTGAGACAGGGTCTTGTTATGAAGTTCAGGCTGGCCTTGAGCTCACTTTTGTAGCCCAGGCTGGTCTCGAACTCTCACCGATCCTCCTGCCTCAGCCTCCCGAGTGCTGGGATTACAGGTGTGCACCACCATGCCCAGCTTAGCTGTCTAACTTTAAATAGTGACTGTTATTGGGACATCCGGCATTGAGGACCAAGCGTGAGCTTTCCTGGGACCAAAGAAATACATACAGGCTTTAGGAACACACTTGGAGTGAATAATGTCTGACTGGAGAAGGCACAGTCTTCACTTCTGGATGTCTCCCTGCAGAAATATCCTGAGCCTAGCTATGGTAGCCCTGTAGACTCTGAAGAAGCCTTTCAGGGGAGACAGTGCTCCCTGTTCCCAGCCTTCTCTCCTCCTGCAGATCGCTATGGGTCTGCTTTCACTTTGCTCTGTAAAGTTTGTGATAGTGTGTGTTTGCAGTGTATAGTGGCCACATTCATCCGGGGACCTGGTGCGTGCGCATGCTATCTGTATATCATTTTTGTTCCACCTCCCACCCTTCTTGCGTCTTTCCCCAGGGCTGCTTCCCACTCCTGCGGAGGCCTTTCTCTTCGGTATCAGAGACTATTTTTTCTGAGCATTCTCTTGACCTGCCTTCTATTTCCATGCCCTTGTACCTCTGCTCATGTTGTTTCTACACCTAAATGCCTCTTTCGCTTCTCTATGAACTCCCCAATCACCAGCTTTGGATTTTTTAAAAACCTGTTTGTCTCCTAAGCCCAACTCAAGAGGTTGCACAATGATCCAGCCATCAAAAAGAGCTGACTGGACATCTACTATGCATCCCATACTGTGGCAGTTACCAGAAGCACAGTCATGCACAAGATAGAGGCCTGGCCCTCCTGGAGGTGTGAGGCATTAGAGAAAGTTGTGGGTGTGAGTCAGGAGGTACACCAGTGAAGGCTGCTGTGCATGGGATATGTTTGGAAAGAAGTAGAGAGAATACTTAGAGTTACTTTAGTCAAGCAGGTGATCTGGCCCAGTCCAATGATGGTAAGGATTAGGAAAAGAGTAGTTTACGAACTAGAGTTAACCCAAGCTGAAATATGTGACATATGTGAAATACAACTGTGGCTCAGTAGAAATATTTACTGAATGCAGAATCTAAGGAAGAAGGCCTTGAGATTTGTGTTAGAGTGATTTCAGTGACCTATAGCTCCATTAACTAACAGATCGTCAGCGAAATATAGGCCTACTGTATTCTAGGCCCTTTTGCTATGTTCGACATGTATTACCTCGCTCTTGTTCCAACCCTGTAGGCATCATGGCTATGGCAATATAATGTGTAGAGAAAGGACTTAACCCCAAACAACTGGGCCCATGAGTGTAGGCTCCTAAACACTTCTTAGCTCTCCCATCTGGGAGTCCAAGGCCTACAAAGTTCAGTAAGTGATAGGAGCTGCAGCCTTGGTTCTCAGTGCAGAGGTCTAGCTGGAGCTAGGGCACTAACAATCACAGGTGTTAAAGCCATCAAGGCGACTGGAAGGTAAATGAACTGGCCCAAGCGAGGGTACCATGATACCTTTCCCTCAGCTTCCCAGCCATCATGCAGTCATCCACCCACTAGGCATTCAAAGGGACCCGTCAGCAAGACCCTGGCTAGGCTCTGGGGTTCAGGCATGAAAGAGCCTCAACAGACTACGAGATTGGGGAGATAGCATATCTCACAGCCAGCAGGAGCACTGCTAGATGGAATAAGACCTTGGGGTGTAGACATAGGCCCAGGACTCTCTCTCTCTCTCTTTCGCTGTCTCTCTGTCTCTCTCTCACACACACACACACATACACACATATGGTTTGTTTCTCTGAGATGAACGTTTACTTACACATATAGCAAATAGAAGATAGATACATAGATAGATAGATAGATAGATCCTAGATAGGTAGATTGATGATGAGTAATAGATAAGCAGATTTATTGCACATAATTGAATGACTGAGTTGTGGAGTTGGCTAGATAAGTCCCCAAACCCATATGATAGGCCACTAAGAACGGCACGCTGAAACTGTCAGGCAGAATTTTTCCTTCCTCAACAAGCCAGTTTGCTCTTAAGCTCTTTCAAGTAACTGCCTGAAAGCCACCCGCACTTTCCAGGATAATCTCCTTTACTTAAAATTGCTTGATGATGGATGTTAACCACAGTCGCAAATAACCTCACAGCAACATAGAGCAGTATCTGATAGAATAGCTGGGAACTGTAGCCTGGCCAAGCTGACATATGAAACTGGCACTTGATCACAGGCACCCAGGCCTGGGACACTAAAAAGAGAGCTCCTTCAGCAGACGCTACATGAGCATCTCTTCTGAGCACAGCCGTGGACATTCCAGATGACATTCCCTGTTCTCACAGGACTCACAGCATCCTGGTGAGAACACTGATGACTGTGTCCCACTGGGAATTCCCACCTGCTTTCTAGCATGTACTGTGAGCTCTGCACATGTTCAGAGTTGAGCCAAGAGTGACCTGCTCCTGAGCACCCTCCTGCAGAGTCCACCATGGGAACTGGCACCCAGAAGACACCAAGTAAGCCTTGTTCCAACAAAGTGAAGTGTTTGTGGTCAGGAAAGGGAGCTATTCGGCTTCAAGCAGACGTGTCCCACTGGGCCACGGAGTCAGCACCCTTGTCTGAACCAGGGAGAGTCTGAGTAAGATAGAGCACATTCCATTCCTCTGACTTGAAATGGGTCATTTTCCTCAGTGCCTTCACCCCTTGGCCTGCTCGCACGCCTGTGCACAGCTGCTCCTCTGTGGTCACACCCTCCCAAAAGCTCTTCTACCCTTGGATAGCAGCCCTTGGAGCTTGGCTGGAAAGTTAGGCCTCTCATTTGGAAATTGCACTTCAGAAACCACAAGAGACCTCATTTGCTTAGACCAGACCCTTGCTAAACTGATGTGTGCTTGATTTAGCACACAGAGTACAGCACGGAAAACCTTGGGCCCACTCAGCCAAAAAGATGGCACGGATCACAGCTTCCTCTGTCTCCGGGCTCTCTGATGGAACTGTGAGAACTGCCATCCCTCATGGAGGGCAGGAGGCTGAGAGAGCAAGGCAAGCCCACGTCTGGCCTCCAGGCAGCTTTGGAAATTAGAATAGAAGTGACACAGTCTTTGCTGTCCAGGAGAGTCACAATAACTTTGAACCTCCAGTGGGCAAGTAACCTCTAGGTAATTGGCCGTCTAAACCAGAAGTGTGGCTCACAGTTGGTGCACTTGGGTCTTTTCCTGGGCTAGTGATGTGCTGTGTGATGCTGAGAAGCAGCACTAAAATCCTCAGTCCCTAGTCAGCCACACAATCATACGTGGACTTAACTATGTTGCTAAGTTATAGTGTTTGTGGGGTACATTATTAAAATTCATTTTCAACATGGGACACTTTCACCTCACGATGAGTTTATTGGGACATAATAGCACTGTAAATTGGAGAGCAACAATATCAAGGTTCTGTTTTAGCAATTTGAGATTTGTGAGTTTGCATTTTACCAAAGTACAGAGTGTGACAGAATGGCCATATCAACGTGAGTCCTTCCACCATGGGTACTTTGTGAAGCACCACTCCAACCTGCTGATTGACCAGCCTGGTGATGAGTCGGCAAAGTAGAGCACGGTATGAGTGATTCTATGCTTCCCATGGTGACTCTCCAGCAAATGCAGGAGCCAGTGGGCCAGTGATATAGAATGACCTCCGCCCCAAACAGGAAGAGCGTGTACCACGCCCACATTTATGCAGTCACTACTTGCATACGTCTAGCAGCAGCAGCATCCTGAGGCATTGCTCAGCAGGTGTGAGCCCAGTGGCACAGCGGCTGCAACCACAGAGTATCTGAGCCCACGTTCTGTGTGCAATCTACCAGTTGGACTGAGTTCCTAGTAGACTCCTGGCCACTCTTCAGGAGCGCTCAGAAAGTCTTATTGGTATGTAGCACCCCTGCTGCAGGGGTTCTGGAAAGATATAAACCTGGGCCACTGTTCAGTTCCTCACTGCTGTTACAGAGGCTACCACACCCCATCCTTCCTCCCTACCCTCAGCTTGTGCCTGCTGGAATGCAGAAAGTCTTGATCTGCTCAGAACTGCTCCTCTGCTTCAGTATCCGCCCCATGCATCCCACACCTTGCCCTGGAACTGCTTCCTCCACCAGAGCAAGGGCTGACTAGGCCTTTCAGATTTTCTTCTGCTTTGGCTATAACCTCCACCTGTGTTATTCATGGTCCTTGTCAACAGAGGTTTAGATAAAAAAAAAATGATATCTACAATGAGATGGCAATTGAGACTGTAATCCTAGCTCTTGGGAGACTGTAAACAGGCGATCACTATGAGTCAGACCTATTAGTGACACCCTGAACACCCTGTAGACCCTTCCCTAAAATTAAAAAAAAAAGATATCTATTGATAATTGGTTACTCAGCTATAAAGAACAAATGTGAGACATTTGTAGGAAAGTAGATGCACCAGAAAATATAATGTTGAGTGAAATAAGTCAGACACACAAGCCTGGGTGCCATATGGTATCTCCCATTTCAGTGAGGCGAGGTACAAACTAAGAGTAAACTAAAGGGAGGAGGAAGGCCACAAGGGTATAGATCTTCAAATGGAAGGGGGTCTAGAAGGCCCAGGCAAGGGATGAGGGGAAGGAGAAAGAGGCAGAGTGAAGATGCGTTGGGCACGGAGTTCCCATAACCTCAGTGAAAGTGGATATTGTATGCCATGAAAGGAGCTGAGGTGAACAATACTGACAAGAATAAAAGGAGGAGGGGAGCTAAAGGAGGACAGGGAAGGGAAGCGAAGAAGCTTAGGACACGAAAGGAGCTGCTCTATGTGCGTGCACCAACCCCCCGAGAGGACTGCAGCATGCATACAGTGCACACGTGCACTATTAAAGAAACGCGGGCCGGCTTTCAGCTTGTGCCTCTGCACTGGCTGTGCAGGCCCCTACCCTGGACAGCCGCCCAGCTGGGCAGTGGGCAGTAGCAAGAGCTTATGCCTCAGCACAGGTGGCAGTGGCCTGCTTTCTCTGAATGCTGTGTGTCAGCATAGCTGTGGTGACCAGAGCTGAGGACATGGGTTCAGGATACACGGGTTCGATTCTGCCATCAAATCATTGTGCATAGCTGAGAATTCCTAGCTCTCTCTGAGCCTCAGTATTCTCATTCACAAAATGGACCTGTGCTTTGGTTTGAATGTGCCATGCAACACTTAGGCCTTGCTCGCTGCATTGCCACACTCCCTTGCTCCACATGGCGCTGTGCATGATGGGAAGCCACGTGGCACCTGCAGGCACCCACGGCAGCACCTCCACATGTGATTCTTTGACCTCCAGAACGCTGTGCACTCTGCTGTTGTTATTATTGTTTGTCTCTCTTTGTTTCTTCATTTGTTTTATTTTCAGTTTTCCTTCATTAGTACATACCCATAATACATGAAGCTTGCATTAATTTCAGGGAGTGAGTGCAGGGACTTAACAGATTCTATTCCACTCCCCACCCACCTACCACGCTCCATCTCTTGATTCCTTTCCCCATTTTCATTATTATTATTATTATTATTATTATTAACTCATGTTTATGACACAAGATATTTATGTTCACTGTGGGCATTTGGTACCCACATGTCTTAAATCTTTTCTTTTCTCTTTTTGAGACAGGGTCTCGTTATGCAGTTGAGGCTCACTTTTGTAGCCCAGGCTGGTCTCAAACTCGCACCAATCCCCTGCCTCAGCTTCCCGAGTGCTGGGATTACAGGCATGTGCCACCATGCCTGGCTCCCATTTCCTTCTATCAGTCCTTTATTTTATTCCTTATTTACCATTTGCTTCACTCAAAGGGTAATAAGAGACGCCATATGGTACTTAACCTTGTGTGTCTGTTTTAGTTCAGTTGACATTTGATCTTCCAAGTTTATCTGTTTTCCAAGAAATATCTCAAATTGGTCCTTCTTTATAGTTGAGTAATATTACATTATGAATAAACACCACATCTTATTTTAGCCATTTATCTGCTGGCAGACACAGAGGATGCTGGTTGGAGTTAGCTGTTGTGGACTGTGCTGCATGTATCACTGTAGTATGATCTCTTTATTTATTTATTTATTTTAATGTGTTTGGTTGGTACAGGGTCTCACTACACAGCTTGAAGTTGTGGTGCTCCTCCTGCTGAAAGCCTCCCCGGAACTGGGATTAGAGGTGTGGGCTACTACACCTGGACTCTGGCTGGCTCAGCCCACCCTGAGGGCAGGGCTGGCACAGCATGTGGTTCCCAGGATCGAACCATGGTCCCTGCCCTTGCCTAAGCTTGCCTGAACAGGTGCTTTAGTCCACTGAGGTATCTCACTGGCCCCAGTGTGGTATATTTAGGTCTTTGGGGAAGATATGCATAAGGAGAAAAACTGGACCAAGTGGATTTTTTCACCTTATAAATTAAGAAGTGCATGGTATTGTAGAAACAGCAGTTGGACTAAGGCAACACACCTTGCTCAAGAACTTCCTAAGGGTCTTAAAAAGCAGCAAAGGAGGAGATAGAAATCTGGGAAGCTGAAGTACCAACTCCCTCGAAGAAGTATGTGTCTGCTCCAGGGGTCTGAGCAAAAGGAAATTTCCCATTCTGCTGCCAACTCAGTGCTGATGTCATGAGCTTTTGGACCTTAAGAGTTGAGAACACTGAAGGAACAAAAGCTTTAAAATAGCTACTTGAATTTGTACAGAGGAAGAGTAAAGAGGAAGATTTGCCACAAAATGTGTAACCACAATCGGTTGAGAAAAGGAGATCTGAGTAAGCAGTGCTGAGAACAACGGGCTGCTCTGCCCATTTTGGCCATTTTACCATATAGAAACACTGATTTTGAATAGATTTACAATCTAAACAGAATAGGTAGAAACATGAAGCTACTGAAAAAGAGATAAGAAGATATTTACGTAGGCTTGCAGAGAACAAGGGTCAGACCGAAAGGGAAAACCCCAAGTCATAAGGATTTGGGATCTGACCCACAAATAGCGCAGCCATCAAAAAGACAAATGATGGGGGTGAATCACTTTGCAATGCTTCAAAACAACATAAAGGGATCAGTTAGCAAGAAGACAGGAGTCAAAATTAAGAGAAATTGAATAGGCAATTGACTGTGAGAAAACTAAGCCAAGGGCAGTGAAGGGAGGGAAGGACACCCTCCTCAGGGGCAATCCAGGAAAGTGAATCAGAACAATAGGAGCTGTTAGGCAGGCCGCAGGGCTACTGTCAGCAAAGGAGTGACCCTGGCCGTGCGGGGCTTAGCACTTCACTCACCTTCCATCCCCTTTCCCTTCCCCCGAAGGATGGTGAGGCGCATGGAAAGTGGAGCCTCAGTGTGCAGTAAGTAGATGCGTACGCAGCAGTGACTGATTACCAAATTACAGCCCTGATTTCTTTTTTTTTTTTTTTAAGTAAGAAACAGAGTAAGATTTATGGCACAATAACATTTATGCAAATTAAAAACACATACCCAAAACAGCAGTATATTTTATAAGAACACATACATATTCAGCAACTCATCTCACATGCATTAGCGTGCGTGTTCGGGGAGGGGGAAGGGCTGTGGGAGCTGGGATACATGGGAAGAAAAGAATTCAAATGAAAGATGGGCCTCACCTTACGAGTACTGGAGGAGACCCCATAAGGGGTGTGTGTGTGTGTGTGTGTGAGAGAGAGAGAGAGAGAGAGAGACAGACAGACAGACAGACAAAAAGACACAGAGAGAGAGAGACGGACACCAGGATTCAGTCTCACAACCTTACACTTGCCAGGCAGGTACCTGTGACACGGAGCTAGCTCCACAGCTCCTTGCAGTACTCTTGAGAAGAAAAAAGCAGAAAAAAAGAAAGAAAGAAAGAAAGAAAGAAAGAAAGAAAGAAAGAAAGAAAGAAAGAAAGAAAGAAAGAAAGAAAGAAAGAGAAAGAAAGAAAGAAAACAGGAGAGGAGCAGAAGATGATGGCTAGATAACATTTTGAACGTACTAAATAGATTGACATGTTCACTTTAAAATGATTGAAATGGTGCAGTGAGGATTTTACCTCCGCATAAGCCACAAGAGAAAGAAAAGAAGGGAACAGGGCCTGTGCCACCCCAGCACCCGCCTGCCATCAGCTGACCCTAGTCCTGCCTGTGAGGAGAGCTTCCTCGCTGCAGCACGAGGCCCTCTGTGTGGGCAGGGTGGGGGAGCAGCAGGCTCCTCGATCTGGAGAGCCAGCCTCTTTACCTCACAGGCCCCTTGTGGCGATTGCGTGGGTTGATGGATGAGGGAGAGCTGGGTGGACGACAGAGCACGGCGCAGTGTAAAGGATTATGGGAGATACTTATGACCAAGCTGAATTGCTCACAAGGCAATTTTCTCTGCCTTATTCCTTCCTGACATGGCAGCCAATTTCCATTTCAGTGATTTGGGAGCCTGAGGAGGGAATATTGTGAGCTTTCCCCTTCTCCCCAAAGCCTGTCAGAAATTCCATCAGCATTCTTGATGTGAGATTAAAGCAGTGATTGAGAATGCGTGAAGTAGGGGCTGAGGGCAGGGGCCGGGGAGTCAGCACATGCCAGCAGCACCCTGTCTCTGCATCTTCCAGGCTGTGTTTCTGACTCCATCCACAGCCTGAGTGGAGATGTTTTCAGAGGAACCTTCCAGGGTACAGGACAAGTAGGTGAGAGGTGTCAGGACAAGTCTTTCTTGGTTGCAGTTGCTCTTTCATTGCTCGGAGGGCCCTAAAGTAACTCATGTGGCTCTGCTGGGTCTAAGGATGATTTGGAAGGCACCTTCCCTCAAGGTCATGGTGCTGAAGTCTAGAACCTTCGGTCAGAGTTCAGAATCCAGGGAACAGCTAGCATTGTGAACATTCCACCACATGGGCAGTTTGTTCCATCTCGAGTGGGTCATAGCACGCAGCCCACACATACCTCCTAGTCTCGTGCGGTCCTTGATACAGACGGTGCATGTTACTACCCACACCAAACAGAAGTAAAAACAAAGCTCCTACGCCAGGCATAGTGGCACAAATCTGCAAGCCTAGAACCACATGGTGGATTGAGGGCCAGCCTGGACTACAGAACAAGGCTCTATCTTCAAAAATCTAAACTAAAGATATCTTCTGTGTTCCCTCAGTTTTCAGATATGGCCAGTGGAGAGCCTCACATGATACAAATGTTACCACTTGGCTTGCAGGGTCTCTGTGAGCACCGCTCTGTGTGCCTTTCCGGCTTTCTCTTGCTGTGCTGCACTCAGCCCTTTGCACTTGCACACTCCTCTGCACACACTGGGCTTCTTGCCTTCCTCCTGCTGTGCACACGTTGTGTCTCCTAGCCTTGGAGCCCTATCCCAGTGTTTCTCTGCCTAGACAGCTCCTCAGCCTTCAGTGTCTACCTTAATTCTCTAATTAGCCACTGCAGTGCCCTTGATCGGCATCCTGCCAGGGTTCTCAGCTACGCACAGGGGGTCCAGGGCCCTGCTACCACGTCTCTCTTTCTACTAGCCCAGAAATACTGTGTGGTGTGAAATACCTAGCCTTGTCTTCAGTGTGCCCAGCACCCAGTTCCTGGAGTACTCTCCTGGTGGAAGGTTCTACTCCCCGCGTTTTGCCCTGACAGCATCATGTATTCATTCAGCAAATGTTGTGACTGCTTAGCACATACAGCAGGAAACATGCTCTTATACTAGGCAGAAGAGACACAGAAAGTGAGCGCACAGACAAGTAGAGAGAGATTTCTTAAAATATATTTAGTGCAGGGTTTACAGGGTGGGTCTCACTATGTATATGGGACTCGTACTGATGCTCCTGTTTTCAGTCTCCTAACAGCTGGGATTACAGGCATATGTCACGATGCCCAGTCTCAGTCTTTGTTTGAGCGAGTCCTGGGAGTAGGACTGGCATATCAGGCCTGGGATCAAATGTGGGTCCCTGAACTTGCCTAAGCAGGCATGAGAGGGAGATTTTGAACCCCCCCAAAAAAGAAGAAAGGGAGACAGTATGAGTATGTACTGATGGACCAGGAGCATGCAGGGGACCCTGAACAAGGCCCCTCAGATGCACAATAGCAGAAAGGGCCATTCAGTTGCTGATGACCCTCGGTGGGTAGTGTCCACCCGAGAGCCCAAAACAAAGTCCTGTTTCCACTTCTATATTGCTGCTATCCTACAGGTGATTTCCCACTGGAAATCAACCCAAAGCAAAGCTACAGAAGTAAAGAGCAGTGATTAACAGTGAAGCAGGAGGCTGTGCTACACTGGTCTTAACTCACAGCTGAACCCAAACACGACCATGTCAAAGCCATGGGTCTGTTTGGGGAACTCAAGTATATTCATTTTCCCAGGAAGCTTAGCTGCACAGTTAAGCCACAGCTGTCCAGCTTTCCCTGGGTGGTGTCTCCTTTCTCACTCACAGTGTGCAGCTGCGTGGCCCCCTCAGGCTGGGTGGTTAAGGATGGTGACGGTGAGTAGTTAAGCATGGTGGCATCTGTCACCATGCCTAGTCTCAATCATCATCTCAGCATTCCTCAGGGGCAGGGCTGGCACAGCAGACCTGGGATGCATCCCAAGCTGTCCAGGGGAAGAGAGTTCAGGAGAGGGTGGGAGCTGAATCCTGAAGTGTGGTCTTGTACCACTAGGTTCTCTGTGGGAGCCAGGGGGGCCACCTGCTTTGCGATAGACAAAGCTGGCTTTGAGGTTCTTTTACAATGGAAATGTGTACTTGGGGCTGGACTGAGGGCGGAGCTGAGAATGCAGAGCTGATGATGCCAGTCTCACCTGTGAGCAGCTCTAAGATTTGGCCCTATCTGCTTTCTTCTTTTTCTTGCTTGCCAGGTACCTGTGGCCAATTTCTTCATTTCTCTGTGCTTGCGTTATTGCAGCTGCGGCCCAGTGAGACTCAGCCTATACAGTTCATGAGAGGCTGCAAGAAACCTGCGTACTGGAGTGCCCACCATGCCATGTCAGGCTTTGGTGCAGTGATGAAAACACGCCCAGTCAGTGAGCCATGGGTGGACTCTCCAGGAGCAGACCAGGGGCCGGGAGCGAGGAAGAAAGAAGGGCCAAGAGGAAGAAGGATGGAGCCAGGCGAGGACAGAGCAGTTGGGAGAAGAGCAGAGAAAAGGAGCCAGGGAAAGGGAATGGAGAGGCTCCCAGCAGGGCAGCCACGTGAGCAGACCCCACGACCCTCTGCAGCCCCAGGTCCAAGGAAACAGGAAAATCCCAGCAGCCCCTCTCACACCAGAGTGGAGCCAGCAGCCCACGTTCCCCCCCACTGAGACCCTTCAATGCACTCCAAGATGGAACCCTCTGTGGGCCCCTCTGGGCCAGCGAGCCCCCTCCCTGCAGAGCAGCTCACTGAGCCTTGGGTGTCCAGGGCAGAGAGCAGCCTGGCTTGAGAGGCAGCTAAGCTTTTCCAGTTGTAGTTATTCTGTGACTGTGAGTCACCAGGATGGGAGTCAGATGGCTCCCTGCCCTCTTGCCTTCAGCGCCTCCTCCCTCTCATCTTGTTTCTTTTCCTCTGTTTCTTCCTTTCTTCTCTCCTCCCTTCCCTTCTGCTTTTTCCTTCCTCCACTCTGACCAAGGCTTACTTCTCACTGAAATTCCTCAGCCCCAATTGTACACTAAAGCTCCATTTGGCAGACCAGCAGCCCTAGGGTATGTGACAATGGCCACCCCAGCCCCGTTCCCTTGAATATCGCAGGGAAAATCCTCTTCCACCTTAGGTAGGGCTCCCTCCACAGGCACCTAGGCTTTCTAGACCTATGGATGAGAATTACAGTCTTCCAACAACAGATGAATCTATTAAGCAGTGCATGGGATTTGCAAGCTGTATGAAATGATTCAGCCCATGGGCAGATTTGAAAATACGCAAAACTCAAGTTTCAGTGAGCTCCAGCTCACACCCCTTCAGTGTCATCAGTGCTCATGCCATGCATCTGTCATGTTACCTCTGCAGTTGAGTGGACACAGTCCAACAGAAACCTGGCCTTCGAGTCCCTAGATGCCAGCCCCACCTGCCCACACCCTCGTCTGCACAGGACTGGCTCATTCCCTGAAGCTGCTGCTTTTGCAAGGACTGCAGTTGTTTCCTAAAGGTCTGTGTTTCATTTTCCAGGTATTGTAGGAAACACAGACAAATTCACACATGCTGAAAAATCACGAAATGCACTGGGATCTTCCTTCTTTAAATGAATATTTATTGGCATCTCCTCTGGGCCAGGAACTATATGAGGGCAAGGAAGCCTAGCCAGAAAAAAAATTCTCAAGCTGTGCTGGTAGGAATCTCTAGACCTCCCACAAAAAAATCGGGGTGGCTTTTCAAAAGTCAATTTTAAACTGAAATCCAGGGGCCAAGAGTTTTGCAAAAGAGTGACCAAAATGAGGAGATGAGGGTCGTGGTTCAGGGGGCTAGCATGAGCAAGGAATAGTCCCCAGCTTCAGGTGATGGGCTCCCAATTTATCTGGCCTTTCTGAGGGAGACCCCAAGCCGGCTGCTCTCTCCAGCCCACGGAATGTTCCCGTGGGCAGAGATGGAATCGATCTGCAGTGGTGACTCACAGTGAGACAGCCAGCGCAGCCACACTGCCCTGTCTGCATTCCCAATTTGACTGCGCAGGTTGTCGCCTTGTTAATGCTGTTTCCTAAGCCCAGTGGGTCAAATGCCTGTCCCCAGCCCCAGCCCCAGCTGGAGACCTCTATCCACCATCCCTTTAAATCTGTCACACCTTGTCACCACTTCTCCTTATGCAGCAGGTCCAGGACAGCTGGTCACCCTTGCAGCCCTACCCCTTGCCACCAAGTCACATAGCTGTAGTGCTTTCCCTGGCCAGAGAGGAGAAACCTAAGGCAGCAGCCGAGGGGGAGCCATCTTCTTGTCTTCTTGCCCTGCCCTGTACCTCCTTCTACCTTCTTCAAATCCTCTTCTGCCTGAGTGCTTTGTGCTAACAACCCCCTCCCTCCCCTCAGAGTCAACATCTCGCAGAAGGGCTCCTGTGAGGTGAAGCCTTGGCAAAGGCTTACAAAGTCCAACAGCGCGCGCCACTCATGGCGTGAGAGCGCCCCCAGCTAATTCTGTGGTCAGAGGCGGAAGAGCATGAGCGCCAGCCTTCTAAGAAAGGCAACCTGCCAACCTTATGCAAGCCAGACCCTGGGGCCAAGCTGTTGCTGACCGCAACCCTGGCCAATTGCCAATACCGACTCGCCGAGCCAATGTACATCTGGGCCCCATCCAGCACGGATAGACCAGCTGTATCTTGCTCATACTGGGGCAGCCTTCCCCCCACAGAGCCTAAGTGACCCAGAATGAAAGAACAGAAGGACACCATGCCCATTATAGAGACAGGAAAACGGAAGCTGCAGGCACAGGTTTGCCCCTCGTCCATGAGCTAACTTGGGAACGTCTGATCAGTATCATTTACTGTACTTCTAGTCCTGCGCAAGACCTAATATCCTTCTAGTTGCCCACTTTGTCCTCTTAGACCCAAATAGAAAAAAGGGAAGAGGTGAACTGTGGCCCTGGCACTCAGAACATCAAACCCAGAGGGCCCTCTAAAGTTCCAGGGGATGTGCACTCCTCCAGCTGGCGTCCAATTTCATCTCTCTGGGAAGCACTCGGAAGTGGCATGAGCCCAGGCTATGAAATTGAGTTGGCATTTAAATGACCTAACAACAAATTGCTCAGTTTAATTTGCTTACTCAGCCCAATAAAGAAAAAGACAAGAAAACCCACCTAATTAAAAACATTGATCCATAGAAACTGGCAACTGCGAAGGCCTTGCTGGAAGTTAGCACTTGAGCAAAGCAAGGGTTGTGAGTTACAGTGGAATCAATCTATTCTCTTTCTGCCCCCAGAAAGGCTGCCAAAGGCCCCGAGGAGCACCTCCCTTTAAAAACTGGGAAGCCACATCTAAACAGTGAAGCAATTTGTTCTGTTCAGTCAGCAAGGCCAAAGTAACTCTAGGATTGGTGAAACCCAAGAAAGAAATGGTTCCATATTAAAGCCTACCCATGCCTGCCTGGCACCCCCATCCTTCTTGCCTGGTTAACTTCAAGACCCCGGGAAAAACTGAGGTTCTCAGGGACACATTGGTCCATAGAGGGCAAACCAGCAGTTTGTTCAACCGTCCCCAGAGCACTGGCCAGTGTGAGTGGTGGGACCATAACTCAGGTCCTCTCTAAGTTCAGAGGCACCAAGAAACTATGGTTTCATTGGCTATGAAAGTAATGTTCTCTTCACAATTTCTCTTTTATACTATTTCTAGCAGTCAAAATTTCAAACTCCCAAGCAACTGGAAGCAGAACATGCCAGCCACCTGTCAGTAGGTTATGGGTTTCTAGCCTAGAAACCTCTGCAGGCCCCCCCATCGGCATGGCCCCAGCCCCAGCCATGGTGCCATGGCTTCTTTGGACCTGTGCTTAGCAAAGCTGTTAGGTAGAAATGCATGTTCCCTGCCCTCCCTACTGGGGCTGGTGGTAGCTGGCTTGGTGTCAGGCTCTAAATCAGGACTCATTTGTCCTTCTAGGGAAAGTCTCCCTTAGAAGACAGGAAATCACTTAGTATTTGGCAGCTCAGTCCCTGCCAGGGGGAAGGTGACTGCAACTGAACCCGCAGCTAGAGTGGAGCCTCACTCCTCCAGATGGGGCCAGATGGCATTGCTGCCTGCCCACCCCACATCCTTGTTTAGGGCCAGGAACACTGCCTTCAGCCGAGCCCTGAAGGCCAAGTGCGCACACACGCACTCACATATACATGCACGCAGGCCTACAGGTGGACCAGGTGAATCTCACTCCTCAAGACCTGAGCTCAAGGAACAGGGACTAGGAGAGTCACAACCTAGATGAGCTGGCAAGAGATCCCTCTCTCTGGGTGTGGCCTGACTAAAGAGGCAAGCAAGCAGTAAACTGGAACCAGGCATTAAAAAGACAAGTTGCCAGCCAGAGCAAGATCCCGAGAGGGAGGAGCAAAATCAGCAAGTCCGAAAGGCTGGCTGTGTGCAGAGGTCAAGAGCAGAGAGAAGCAGGGTGAGAAAAAGAGAGGGTGAAGTCCTCTTACCGGCGGGGCTGAGTGTATGCACAGCACTGAGGACCACAGGCATGAGCTTGAATATTTTCCTAAGGATAATGGAAAAGTGCCAAGAGGTTTCAAGCCGAAGAGGGAAGGGATATGATTTTCATGTTTGAAAATCTGGTGGATGGGTTGAGAATGGATTGTAGGCCCAAGGGCTGGAGCCGGGACATCACCCTGGAGGTGACTGTCACTGCCCAGGGCCATGGCGAAGGGCAGAGGAGCAGGCAGAGGTGTGCAGATGATGAATGCGCTTTGAAAATTAAGTGTGCAGCACTTCCTGGATGCTTGGATGTGGTGAACAAGGGCAAAAGAAATATCCAGATGACTGTGGTGGGTATGGCCTGAGCAGCTGGAAGAGCAGTCATGCCATTTTGTGTGCCAAGGAGGAGCCCACTTGGGAGAAAAGCAATCCGGAAGTAAACTGTCATGATGTTAATTCCTGAGAGACACAGTGGGGCCTAAGAACTGATTGGCTTGTTGCCAGCGTCTTGTGCTGCTTTCAGGTAGAACAGGAACAATTACTTACATAATGTTTCCTTTCAGCCAACTTTAAATAAGCTCATGTTTTACTTTAGTTCACTGCTAAGTGACATTACCTAGAACATCAAAGGTTTTGCAGACTACTAGTATCTTTTCCAAATATACATACAAAAGAAGTAATAACAGCTGTAGCGCTCAGGGCCCCGTGCAATTCAACAGGGAGATTTCTTCCTTCCTCAGCCTCCAATAGAGCCTGAGCACCTAGTGACCCCAGACTTGTATAGACAGAACCACTGGCTTTGACATTCAGAAAATCCTGATGACACTTGAAGGAACCATAATGAGCTCTCCCACGTTTTGGGGACCACCATGAATGGCCTCTTAGGGACCACTCCGTCCCTTGCTTGGTAGGGGTAGTCACAGAGAAGAGCCCACCCACACTTTCCTGAGGTCCATGCGCCCTCTGGTGGTCGGGTTCCTTGCCTGTGGCTAGAGGCCTTCCTTCTTTCGGGGTCAATAGAAAAAGGTCCCCCTCTCCCTTGGTCTTCCTCCCAAGAAGTAAACAAGTGTTCAGACTAGCTTTAAGCTGCAGACGGATACCTGCTGCTGAGGATGGACCTCAGGCAGGATGAAGGCAGCTAAGGCAGTCTGTAAGTCACGCAGTGCTCACCAAGGCTAAGACCTAAGGGAGAGGGGAATGATGGGAAGCAGTAAGGACTTTTCATTTCCCACAGACGGTCACCAATGCAGAGAAAAGCAAACTCATGGTGATGTATAGATAGAGCAATTGACCTTCAGTGGGTATATTTAAAGAAAAATAAGAAACATTCAAAATTAAACATTTTTAAATTAAGAGCAGGGAACATCATGCTGTACTTCACAAATACAGCACATAATGGAAAATGTACTTCAGCTCTTATATTACAGCCAGCTACAGAAGAGAGATGGGGGAGGGGACAGGGACAGGCAGACAGAATCACGTTTTCGCTTGCAGAGAGCTGCTGACAGGGACTGGGTGGGGGTTGGTCAGAAGCAGATGCCGCCTACGGTGGCTGACATCCAGGTGCCCACATGGGTGTCCACAGAGATGTGCACACACACATACGCACATACACAATCTCTCACTGTCACTCAAGATAGGCATTTGAGGCACAGCAAAAGGCTGTAGGCGATGCATCCCAAACCATCCAAGAGAAAAGAGTTTGGGAGAGGGTGGGAGCTGAATCCTGAAGTGTGGTCTTATGCCGCTAGGTTCTCTGTGGGAGCCAGGGTGGCCACCTGCTTTGCGACAGACAAAGCCGGCTTCGAGATTCGTTGTGCATCCATAGTATACAGTGGAAACGTGTAGTTGGGGCTGGAGTGAGAGAGAACCAGGTTTCAGGGAGCAACACTACAGACTCCTTGTGAAAAATCAAGGTAGATATTTTGAGTACAGTCTCACCCCAGCCCCTGACCCCGGTGCCAACCTAATTCTGCCAAGCTAACAACTTGTCCAGTTTCCAATATTTGGTGGAAATTGAACTCCTTAAAGTACCCTTAGCAACAAGCATCTTGGCCAGCAGCTGGTTGGGTCTCTGAGAACACCTCATCCTATTGTCTGGGTGTCTCTTGCAATCTGAGGGCTTGGAGCCTTCTCTTACATCCTGACACGCAATGGAAGTACTCACATGGGACATGGGCCCATCGTCAATGTGTGTCTCACTGGCTGCCACTCTCAGGGACCAAGACTGACAAGTACAGTGTTACAGATCCTTTCAGGTGAGCTTTTCCTTAGGCAAGACTTATTGTGGTAAGCTAAGGATGACACCAGGAAACGACACTAAATTCAAAAGAGGTGTGGCTAGAAAAATGAATTCATATAAAACTACCTAATGACACCAATAGCACAAACAACACAGATGAAAAATAGACAAAGTAGATTCTGCAAAAGTAAAAGCTGTGCATCCAATGACAGGCTCAACCATGCGACAGGGTGACTTGCTATCAAACCATGTCTGTTAGGAAGATTATAACCATAATATTCAAAGACCTTTAAAACTCAACTGAGTTAAAATGGCTGAAGAATTTGACTAGACACTTCTGCAAAGAAAACACGTGAATATAAGCCCCAGAGCGTGAGCCACTAGAGAGATGCCCGTCGAAAGCAAAGTACAATGTGGTCACACACCCACTAGGGAGACTGTTGTACACAGACCAAAACTAAGAAATGGTGCTGAGAATGTAAAGAAATGTGGAAGGCTGTGTTCTGGCCATGGGCTGGAAAGTGGTGTGGCCCCCCTGGAAAATAGTGTTGCAGTTCTTCAAAAAGTTAAAGGAATCATAGGATCCTGCAGGTCCATTTCTGAGGATATAGCCAAAAGAGCTGGAAATAAATGCTTGTGAGTATACCCACCCTCATAACAGGAATATTGAAACAGACAAATGGCATAAGTAAGCCCTTCCCACCCAAGTGTCCATCAGCAGGTAAATGATCGGTGGAATGTGGTCGTCCACGCAGTGATTCCTATTCAGCCTTCAAAGAGGAGAGAAACTCTGACTGACTCTGAATGGGTGCTGGCACTGCAGCATGGATGGGTGTTGACAACAGCATGCTGGGTGAATTCAACTAGAAACAAAGACATATTGTTTCCTTAGGGTGATCCAGCTCATAGAGAAAAAATTTCAGCTTGGGTTTCCAGCAGGAAGTGGAGAGGAACACGGTTTGCAGGTTGCTCTCATGATGATGTGAGTATAGTTTTAAATCTTTCTTTTTATTCTCACGAGTCTGAAGCACACAATGGTTGCCTTCCTTGTGGGAAGGTGCTGCATGTACACAGCACTCCCAGATTCTTTTTCCAACCCCTTTTCTCTACTACCTCCACCTTCTGTCCATCTCTCAGCCCTCTGCTGTTTTCCAAAAGAGCCATCTCCCTGTTTCCTAGCATCTTTTTGTTGCTCTTTAATTTATTGATATGTTGGGGTTCTTTTTTAAGAGCAATCATGCCCTATTTAAGCTTGTGCAATTTATTTTAGTTACTATCTGAAAATGCACCCATTTTCCTACAAATGATGTGAGTTTATACTTCTTTATGGCAGAGTAGTACTCCACTGTATGTAAACACATTTTTTACCCACACATCAGCTGATGTGAGCTGTGCTACTATAAGCCTGGGTCTGCTTACATTACTGTAGTGTGATGTCTTTCACTCCTGGAGAAAAAAACACTTAGAATGGGAATAGCTGGGACAAATAGAATTTTTTCGTTACTTTTCAGAGGACTCTCCATGCTGATTTCCATAGTGCATGGACTAGTTTGCACTCACACAAACAACATAGGAGAGTTCCTTTTCCCCTTCAGCCTTGCCAGCAGGTTTGATGGTAGGCATTCTTTCTGGAGTGAGGTGGCATCTCTGTGTTCTTTTAATTTGCATTTCTCCAATGGCCAGAGACGGCAAACATTTTTATGTATTTCACGATGCAAATACACTTAACACTATTGAACTGCACTCTTAAAATGGTGAGGAAGTAAATTTATGTGCATTTTACCACAGTAAATGGATGGGTGGATGGATGGATGGACAGACAGACAGACAGATGGACAGGTGGATGGGCGGATGGACAGACAGACAGACAGATGGACAGGCAGATGGATGGATGGATGGATGGGTGGATGGGCGGGTGGATGGGTGGGTGGGTGGAAGCTGTGAAAGCACAGGCAGGAATCTGCACTTCAACTTTCTTGCTCATTGACCAGCACTTGTCCCTGGGGCTCCTGATTGCCTCATGAGGCCCATCTCAAATAGCTGCCACTCAGGTCCTTCCCCATACCCTGAGCAGAGCCAGTGCTTCTCACAGGAGTCTGGGTCAGTTGTGCTAATTTATTGACTCACCTTCTCTCTCACTTGCATGCTCACTTCTCTCAGTGGCTCTTGTGGGCCACACACACAACAGAGGCTGCAGAAAGCAGCATAGGAGGCGATCATAGCCTGGCCCTCAGAGATCCCACAATCCAGTGGAGAAACACATCTGCAACAGCTGACCCTATGGTTTAATATGAGTCAGCACAGAGAGGCACTGAGCAGTGCGGAAGCTGAGATGGGGTGACTGTCTGCCTGTCAGGGGAGTGGTGTGGGCAAGGGAGCTCTGCAAGGAGCTGGTACTAGAGCTGTCCTAAAGGATCACTGGGGTTTGCCGCACGTAGGGGAAGACGACACGATGTGTGCAGGTAGAAAGAGTCCTGCAGTGGAGGTGGCTGAGGAAAAGAAAGGCCTGATGAGAAGATAGAAGAACTGAGCAGTGTTTACCATAGAGACTTAGAAGGGGTTTATTAATTCGTTAGTGCCCCTAATGCACATATGAACTTGAAGAGTCTGCCACCCACCACCAACTTCAAGAACTCTTCAAAAGTGCTCTGCACAGCAGGGCCAAAGCAGCCGGGTAGCATTGCCTGCTGGGCACTTAGCAGGAGTCTTGTGCCTCACCTCATGACTTAAAGTGGACCAGAAGCCAGAAAGCTCAACATCCTTCTGTTCCAGAGAATAAGAAAGAGCTCCCTCTCCCAGCTGAAAGACAGACAGACAGACAGACAGACAGACAGACAGACAGACAGACAGACCAGTCAACAGTCTAGTGGTCCAAAGGAGCCAGGCAGAGGAAGCAGGACAGCAATGTGCTGGATGCAGGCACATCATCACCCAGGCTTCTAATCCAAGGCTCCATCTGGAGGACAGCTCAATGTCTTCTTCGTTCCTTGTTCAGGCCTGGATAGGTTGGAGCTCCTGGAAGCCCAGCCGATGGTCCACACTCTGCACAAGCTTAGCTCTTAGCCACACTTGGAAGGCAACTCTTACATGGTTAGGCCAAAACTTGAAGCCCCCAAGAGGTTTAGGGAACACTCAGAGTGACAGGAGAACAACACATACAAGTCTGGGGAACTATAGAGCTCATCTAGATCTGAGGTCAAGGCAAGGCTGCCATGGCCTTTGGGCCCTGAGCTTTATGGCTGGTTGTCACCACCTGGTTCTGGGCTGTTCATCCCATCTGACAGGTAATCCTCACTGTGTTTCATCTTGGTCTCCAGGACCGTGATGCGCTGCTTGAGCTTCTGCTGGGCCCCGGTGTACTCAGCCAGCAGGCGGCCAAAGCGAGTGTACAAAGTCTCCATGTTGGTCTCCAGCTGCTCTAACTTCTCCTGCACGTCCACCTCCATGCTGGCAGCCACCTCACTTTCGTCCAGCAGACCTTCCTTCATCAGGATCTCCCGTCCCCTCTCCTCCAAGACCTTCTTGGCATCAGGGTACTCGGTCACCGCTTCCATGAGATCATCCTTGGACAAGCAGAAGAGATCTGAGTAGCCCAGGCTGCGGATATTGGCCGTGCGCCGATTGCCCATTTTGCTGCCCTTAATGTTCAGGATGCTGATCTCTCCAAAGCAGCTCCCAGCTAAGAGGAGGGCATACTGAGTCACCCCATCATCAGCTACCACTGCCAACTTGCCTTCTTTGATTATGTACATCTCCTTGCCAATGTCCCCCTTGCGGCAAATGTAATCCCCAGGGCTGAAGACCTGAGGACGAAGCTTCAGCACCAGCTCCACCAGCAGGCCAGCCTCACAGTCCTGGAAGATCCGCACTTTCTTGAGTGTGGACAGATGGACATTGATGGCTATCTCTGCCCTGAGCTTGGCTGGCAGGTTCTTGAGGACTTCTCGCTCATCGACTGACTTCTTATTGGTCCACAGGTAGTCAAACCACCTAATGACCTTGGCTTCCATCTCCTTACTGACCTTGCGGAACTGCATGTAGTGTTTGACAGCATCGATCTTGGCCTGGAACTCAGCCCGTGTGGCATTCATGTTGGAGATCATGGAGCCCACGTTTCCCACGATGGTGGCAAAGATGAGGACACCGATCAGGAAGTCAAAGATGACAAACAAGTACTCTTCATCTTTTACAGGTGGTGGCGTCTCCCCAATGGTGGTGAGGGTCAGCGTAGACCAGTAAAGGCAGTAGATGTATTCCCTAGTGAGGTAGCCATACTCAGGGTCAGTGATGTTGGGGTAAACCCAGGTGTCCACTCCAAAGCCAATGGACTTGGAGATGGCATAGTAGATGCAAGCATTCCAGTGGATAATGACCAAGATATAGAGGACCAGGTTGCTGATGCGGAAGATGTTGGGGTAGCTGGTGCGTGTTTCTGTGCGGTCAAAGAACTCGAACATGCGGGCAAAGTGTAGCAGACGATTGAAGCGTACCTCAGGGCTATGGACTCCCACAGCAAGGTAGATCAGATCCGTGGGGATGATAGAAGCCACATCCAGCTTGAACTGCAAGGTATGGATATAGTTGTCTCGCAGTTTCTTGGTGTCTTTGACCAGCAGTCCCTGCTCTAGGAAACCTGTAGACATACAAAGTGGTATGTTACCTCTGCCTCTGAGCTTAACCCTTCCTATAGGCTCATATTCAGCAAGGACTAAACTGTTCTCTTAGCCCTCCTCCCCAAGGAAGAACATAAGTCAAATAGCAGGGAAGGCCAGAAGAACCCAAGAGACCACCCCCAGATCTGAGCCTCTCTAACCATGCAAGACCATGAATTCAAAGTGGATCAGTCCCCTGCTGGAGTCTCAGCCTAAGTAGAGTCCTTGGAAACATGGATTTAGGTCTTTGGAATTGCAGGGCACAGTACCACCTATGTGTCCCAACTTCTCACTCACCTGTGCGCAATCGGATGCAGAGGTCTGCGATGTAGACTACATCTGAGACATAGTCCAGCACCAGCCACACCAGGAAGTAGCCCCTCTGGAGGTCACTGAAGCAGGCTCTGTAGGAGAACAAGGTTCACTCTCAGTGTCTGCCCATGTTTCCTGGAGGGCCCAAGTGGGTGCCAATTTGTGCAAGCCTTAAAATAGCCATCAGGGGCGCTAGCGAATCGCAGTCAGCCTGGTGGTACAGACACTGATAAGGGAGCTTCTATGCCCACCCTTACCATACAGCACACATCGTTCAGATGCAGCACTAATCCCCACCTCGTGGCCCACACTAGGAGCTCTCAGGACTCATGTGCTGAGTGGCGTCAGCTGAGAGAAGGAAGGAGTCATCGGAGGAGCAAACTGTAGCTCATAGCTCACTCGCCTCTACACCCAGCCCTTTGCCATTCAAAAAGTGATGAAAACATGTTGTGTGAATGTTTACATTTTAAAAATGTATTTATTATAGTCGAAGACACATCTCCCTGTCTTCTAACACACTTATTACATCATTCTTGCCACTTTCCAAAGAAGTTTTGAGGTTCTGTTTCCTAAATGTCCTTAGTTTCACTGTCCTGGATGCTCCAGTGTCTTGAATGAATTAAAAAATGTTTCTCTTTCATGGTCATTTGAGTTTGGGGGAAAGCCAGGAGTTTCACAGTGCCAGACTTGTAAATCAGGTGGATGAGGATCTGTTTTCGTGAGCCTGCCTTTCCACTGGATGACGCTAGACAGCAGCAGTCACTGTGGTTTTGATCACACCTTGAAAAGACACTGAGGAAAGAGGACTCCCCAAATTTCAGAAGGTGGCAAGAGTGACAGGAGAAATGTCCCTATAGAAAAGGGGAGAATTTTGATGGGTGTTCATGGCAACATGTCTTTGAATGTAATAATTTTTAATTTAAATATTCATCGCACATTTCAATTGCCCCTAACATACCTGTGATCATCCAACACAGAATACTGACCAGGCTGGGTGAAAGCACTCCGGTGGCCAGGTTGGGCTAGAGGCAGTAGGAATGGAGAGTAGTTGGAGGTGGTAGACAAGTTGACTGGACTTGGAGGTGAATGCGCAGGGGCTAGGGCCTTGTGGCATGCATACTGCAGCAAGCTGTTTGTTATCACTGAAAGCACGAAAGGGATCACCAGCCCTGGCCTAGGGAGAGGGTACAGTAGGAGATAGAGCCCAGGATGGGATACGATGAATGTTCACTACTCGGGTAAATAGTCACATTCCATCCAACTCCAAAGGCTGCAGGACCAGGAGGCCCTGCCATGCTGAGAACCTAGCATAAGAGAAGGCCTTCAGCCACCCTGGGCCTGACCAAAAGAAGGCCTGATGTTTGTTGCCTCTCCTTGAAGCAATCCTTCTGCCAAGTTGGGGAATCAAAATGGCTGACTTTCTTCCACCAAGTAGGCCTCACCTCCTCAGAAGCCCTGGCTTCCATCTCTATCAAATCCCTGCCATCAGAACCTGAAATGATTTTTTATGAATGTTATGTTTGTGGTCCATGTTCTTCACTGGCCTTGACCTTCAGCGGAGCACAGTCTATGACTGTCTTGCTCACCATGCTGTTCCCCATCGTGAGCACAATGCCTCGCACCCAGTAAGGGCTCGGTGAAGTGCTTGCTGAGTGAATGAATGAATGAATTAATGAGTGAATTAATGAATTAATGAACGAACAAGGTGAAGGGGGGGTGTTGAGTAGGGATGCTGCAGGGAGATGGAGGCCTTTGTGGCCATCCCATGGGCTTGAACTTCTTTTGTGGGCATTGGAAAGCCACTGAAAGGGCTCCAAGGTGGGAGTGACGTAACTAATCCAATTCTTCAACAAGTGCATTTGCTGAGTATGGTAGATGAGGTGGACAGGCCTCAGGTGCCCACAAGGAAGGGCAGGGGCTGCTTAGCTGTCTTGGGGAGAGACAGAGCGGCCTCACCAAGGGCAGCAGTTCATATGTGAGGAAGTAGGAGCAGGTTGCAGGACCAGGAAGAGGACAGCCTTGAAGACTTGGTGGCATATCAAGTACTGCAGAATGCTGGGGTTCCGAGGGGGGAGAGAGATGCTGTTGGCAGCCAGGGAGCTAAGGAAGCAGCTACGGTTTCTGTGAGCTGCAAGTCCACAGCTGGAACTGGCGTATCGCTCAATCCCAGGGCCTGGGTCCTGCCCTGGTTTGGCTATCTCCTCCAAGGTCCCTCTCTACTCACCTGGCTACCAGCAGGCACCAGTTGTAGAGAACAGGCACAGCAATGACAAAGAGCCAGCGGTAATACCAGTCCCCAGCAGGATCCAAAACAAATAGCTCAAATTTCTTCCTGAAGCAGCAAA
>PVJA010025576.1:0-30564 GCA_004027025.1 Myocastor coypus
AGACTTGATCCATGATCCACTGGTATTATGTGTTTTAATACTGATGAGATTATGGTCTGAGTACTGCTGGGAATTATAGGTGTGGCCTGAGGCAGATAGCCTAAGGCAGAGAGCCTGATGTAATTTAAAGAGAAACAGAGAGACAGACTAGAGCTCTTGCTCTCTACTCCCTTAGTTGTTCCATTGTCTCTGTGGCCATTGTTGCTATTCCGCCACCATAAATTGCTGCTCTCTGTCACGTGCCACTCAGCCTTGGATCCAGCCAAGTATGGACTGAAACCTCCAGTAACTGTGAGCTAAATGAACCTTTCCTTCCTTCATTTCCAGTGTCAGGTATTTGTCCCAGCAATGAGTAAAAAGTAACTAAGATATGACAAGTGCCTATGATCCCAGCACCGGGAGCCTAAAAGCAGGAAGATAACTATGAGTCTGAGCTGCATAGTAAAACAAAATACAAAGCACTGGTCTTATATGGGATTTGAGACATAAAAATATTATTCCTTCAGATGTAAAAAAAAAACAGTAGTATGGTTTTTGTGATCAAAAATCTAATTCAAAGAAGATAGGTTTATAAAAAGTATAACAATACACACATAGAGTGATCATAGTCCATTGCACAATAATTATAAGAGTTCTCTGCTTTGCCCAGTACAAATTGGTAATTTGAACTCTGAAGTGTCCTTTGCAGTTGAATATCTAGGAAGAAGTTGTTTTTCCCAAGCATTTGAGTACATGGAAAAAGAACTGAAAAGAAGTCAAGGTCAAGAGAAATGTACAAAGTAAGAAATCACAATACGGTAAAGACTGATCAGGTACCACAATGCTATAAAATCTTTTAACTCAAAATAGAACTCAGAATGCAAACCCCAAATCTGCTGGAGCTACAAAGAAAAAAGAGAGTATGTCCAGTTACATCTGGATATTTTAAAAGCTAAAATTCAAGAAGTCATCCGATGTTGTGCATAATATGAGCATCTATATTGTGAGAAGGTCTGCATACCAGTGTGAATCATAATAAGATGATTTGTCAGTAGATATGTGCAAAACATTTCATTCAAATCTCAGTACGTTTTATTTGCATATAAAGTGGAACATTTATACTCAACATTAACTAGCCCTGAAGGAGTGATATTTAATAGTAGATTGCAATTATCTCAGTCAGGCCATAAACATTTTCTTTAGGGCAATGGCTACAGTTTAAGAGAGCCCCATAATCACTCATGTAAAGTGCCAGGCTATTGCCAAACCAAGCCTGAGAAAATTTAAGCTACAAAAAGAGTGTGATTGCATTTGAAAAACATATCTATTTTCACTTATCCACCATTTTAGGAGTTATAAACATAAAGGTTAATGAGCTATAAAATTTTTATTTTGGATGCTATGTAAAGGCCTAAAACAATTATTTTATGTGCAGATGTTAAGAAATGTAAACATTTTACCACACAGCAAGTCAACTGCCCAGAATTGTATTTTCCACCACCTGATATTCCAGTATATATAGAGACAAGTTGTGACATGTCTACTTAAGGAATCTAGTAATTTAAAGCAGCCTCTTCAGAAGGTCTTCTTATAGGCCTTACCTACATTGATACTTATTTGACCGAACATTGTTCTCTCAGATTTCTAAGACATTTTCTGTGTAACGATGAATTCTCAATATTTTTAAAGTTATGTACAGTGGTTATGGTTTAGATCTAAAATGTCCCCCACCAGTTTCATGTGTTTGGAAGGTCACTGGGTCATGGGTCTACTGTTGCAGCTGTGACATCAGCTATTGGTGAGGCCAATAGCTAAAATGTACTGTGAAGAAGAGGGGCCTTATTGGAAATGGGTTACTGGGAACATGCTCTTGCCTGCTGGCTCCTCTCTTCTCTGCCTGTTTTCCCTCATCCATGGCTGAACTGCTATCCTCCTCCTTGTCCTTCCTCCAGGTGTTTCCCCTGTGGTGCCAGCTAACTTTAAATTCCTTGCAAACTGTAAGCCCAATAGTCTTTTCCTTAAAGTTGTGGGTGTCAGGTATTAAGTCCCAGTGGTGGGAAGTGACTAATAGAATGGTCTGGCATGTAGAGTAGAAAAAGTAAAAGTAAATTTATTTGACCAGCCTGTATAATTTGGATAAAGGTATCGTGTTAGGAATCAAATGGCTTTGAATTATGAGATTGATTTTGTCATGAATAAACTTTGTGATTTGGACAATGTGGCTTTCTTCTATAGTGTCTTCTCATCTATTAGTTGATGAATCAGACAATCTGCTAAAATTTGCCCAGACCAAGACTGCTAGGGATTCTGCTGCTTAATCCAACATGATGTGTAATCAGCAAGTAATCTTCCCTGTAGAAAGAATTAGGAAGAGAATTGAACTGTCACAGATCAAGGAAGAAATGTGAAGGGAAGGACCAGAGGACAATATTCCTTACTGAGCATGAGAAAGAAGAGGCCAGGAAGAACAGAAGAGCTAAGGAGATGTCCTTATATGTTCTGTTCCACTTTGAGAGAGTCAGGAGTTCAGAATCTAGGGCAGAGATTGATAGGAGAAACCTGGGACAGAGTCTCTACCTGGGACTGAAGATGTTTTCTGTTTTAGATAGTAGGTGGTAAGGCCAGCAAGACAGCTCAGCAGACTAAGCTCCTGCTCAGGCAAGCACAGGGCCTGGGGCTCAATCCACAGCACTACATGCCACACCAGCCTTGCCCCTGGAGCACACTAAGCTGGCAAAGGAGTCTTGGTGTGATGGTGCACCCTGTAATCCCAGCACTGGGGAGGCTGAAAACACTAGGATCACTAGGAGTCCGAGCCATGTAGTGAGGCCCTGTACCAGATATGAAGAAGAAGAAAGAAGAAAGAAGAAAGAAGAAAGGAGAAAGAAGAAAGAAGAAAGAGAAGGAGAAGGAGAGGAGAAGGAGAAGGAGAAGGAGAAGGAGAAGGAGAAGGAGAAGGAGAAGGAGAAGGAGAAGGGAAGAAAGAATTTTTTAAAAAAAGATAGTAGGTGATAATCCAATTCCTTCCTTCTGCAAATTCCTGAAGTATACATGCCTTAGATGTGCAAACTGATTTTTACAAAGTCTTCTCCATCCAAATGCTTTTGAGTTTGTTTATTTATTTATTTATTTATTTATTTATTTATTTATTTATTCTTATCAAAGTTTACTTCCCTGGAGCCTGTAAACAACCACAATCTAACTGAGAATTCGATTGTCCCAGCTCGGCCACACTCATCTGAAAGCAGCCACAGCAGCTTTGAATGCCATCTACCCAATCCTTGGCTCAGCCTTCAGTTTTTATCAAATTTGTCTGCTTGGCTAAAGGCTGTGAAGCCATAAGAGAAGCAGTGGACTAGAAATATTTCTTTCTGGCTTTTATCTTGCCAACATCTGAACAATGAATCTGATCCAGTTTTTCAGCACATGTTCCAAAAATTTCATCCTGATTGACAATGGGAAATTGCATGTTCATAAAATATACTTATCAAAACTGCCTCCCTTTGGCCTCCAAGGCAGTGGGGTTCTTGGCCAGAGTCTTTCCTGGGCGTCCTCCCCTTGAGCTTTGGCAATCCACATAAATTACTGCCTCGAGGACCTCCTGATCACAACATCCTCTGAATATGAGCATGCATTCCCTTCATGAGTTAGGCCCTCAGTTTGCCAGGTTCACTGCTCAGCACTCCTTAGCCACTAGCAACCCCACAGTGGAAGGGCTGCATGGTCACCTCCAAGACACCATTTGTGTTATGGCCAAGTCTGACTTAGCTCCCTTCTATGAGCTCTGGAATCAGATGTAATTAGCTGTGCCCTCACCAACTCTTTCTCCTCTTCCTGTGCCCATCCCTTGCATACTCAGCAGATGTTTGGTGTCTTCTTTTGTACCCTATAATATATGCCAGGTTGTGTGACTAGGATAGTTTTAGCCATGGGAACATTGGATATGTAATTCTTTTCCTTGTTCGTGTGTTCCTTAAAGATATAATATTGGTCAGGCAGAGGGAGTGTAGATGCTAAGGAAACATCAGGAACAGAATAGACAAAAAATGTCTACTCACTTGAAATATTCACTTCAGTGGAGGAGACAGGTTATGGTGAAAATAAATTCTGAGAATGCACAGAAGGCGATGAAATAAAAACAAAGAAGGGATACAGAGCATCGAGTTTGCAGTGTGAAGGCAGTGAACAGAGGCGGCTTTCTTCATGACTGTGATATGAAAGAGGGAGATGATGCACACCAGGGAAACCAAGAGCAGACATGGTCCCCAGGATCCTTGCTCCATGCGCAGGCTGGCTGCATGTTACTACATCCTGTACAGAAGGCCTTGAAAGGGTACAAGTAGAACAGCATGATGCAGCTCACACTATAAGTGTCCTTCTGGCTGCTCCAGTGAGGACATTCTCAAGGGCAAGGACAGAGGATCGGAGACTCCAGGGAAGCTGCCACAATAATCCACACAGATGGGCTTTGGTGATGGGTGTGGCGGGTTCGCAGGATTCTGGACATAGTCTGTAGAGAAGCACATATGCTTTGCTGGCGGACAGGATGTGGGATCTGAGTAAAGCAAGGAGTCAAGGATGCCTTGACTCCCTGGAAGGACAGAGGCACTGCATGTGTGGGATGGGGAGAGAGTGTGGCCCTGCTCCAGTGAAGAAGAGCATCGAGTCCTCACTGTGTATCTTTACAAGACAAGCAAGGCACATTCCCCTTGGCAAGCACAATGTATTTGAGACACTTTAGCAGGATAATAGCAGTTGTCATTTGTCAAGGATGGAGTTTCAAGCCCTGTAGATGTGCTTATTTTCCTGACAAGACTGTCACAAAACTGGTGACTTTATCAACATCATAACAATTATTACTTACTACTGTTATTACTGATATCGGTAGTTTTGCATAGGGAAAAGTGAAGGATTATACAATGTAAATTACCACCCTTAAATTTCTTCTATTTACAAGTACCATGCTTAAGAGACACAAGCATGCCTTACTCAAAAGGCCAGTTATTTAGTCACTAAATAAGCCACCATATATGAAACTACAGAGAAAATGGTGCAAAAGATTCACATTTATTTTTCCTGCTGAAGCTTTCCTTAGTTGCCTAGGAAGCCATCAGCTGAGCTTTTAACCATTCAGATGTTAACTATGAAGTTACCTGTAGAAACTTTCATGCTGGCCTTGGAAAAATAGCATTGTCCAAACACAAATGGGCTCCCTACCTTCTAATAGCTTACTATTATTTATCGGTGCCGTTGTAACATTACAACTACAGTAAGCCACATCAAGGAGGATACATAGGCTCATTTAGTAGAGAAGTGAGAACTAATGCAGGCAGTATCCATGGCTGCTGGGCTAAGATAAAAGTAGAAGCAGACCAGACAAGAGACAAAGGCAGTGGAGGCCAGGATCCAGGCACAAAGAATGCATGTGGAAGCTCTGCGGCAGAAAGAGACAATGTGCTTCCCACTCTTCATTCTGGACCCTGAGGGCTGTGCCATAGGGGCTCAGGCGCAAGAGGGGGAGTGGTGAAAAGCACAAGGTAGATAGGACTAGACTGTGGAGAGAAGAGGTGGGGACCAGGAGTGTCCTGGCCAGGCCAGCATGACAACCAGGCTACTTATGGGCCAGTTTAGGGTTTTGGTCCTTATTGAAGCAATGATGGAAAGGCTAGAAAAAACAGGGTGGCATGACCAAGTTTGCATTTTTCAACAATCTCTACATTTTAGATAATATGATATGATATAATGTAATATGCATTTCCTGAATACCTTAGTACTTACAATTATACAAAATGCTGTCACTAGAAAATAATGCAGGGGGTACAAAAAACCTTTTTTGTTCTGATCTTGCAACTTATTATGAGTCTAAAATCATTTCAAAATGAAAAACAATTTAAAATAAAGTTGCTCTGGTTGTTGAAGACAGGAGCTGGGCCAGCTGGAAATAGAGTTACAAGAATAAGCTTATTCTGCAATCTGAACAAAAGCTGAAGGCACAATCACCCGGAGGAGGTGGAAGGAACGAACTGATAAAAGAGATGAATGCATAAGATTTAAATCCAATAGGCTCCTTGGGACATCTGATCTCTTGTTGCTGTCTGAGAAGTTCTACTAAGAGGATCCTAGAATGAGCAATAGCCATGAAGCTGATGGTTTTATGGGGAGAGAAATCAGCATCCATCGGAAATCGACACAATAGAACCAGAGCGATCAGCTAACAGCAATGACTGGTGGAGTCACAAGCAGAGAAGATGTTTCAGAACTGTTTTATCTTCTTAGGAAGCTGACCTATTTACTTTCCTACACTGCCAACTGCCTCTGGGGAGAGAGAGAATGCTGCAGGAATTTGAGGCAGAGAGCAGCCTTGGTCCTCCATCCAAGAGCATTGGGTACTGTGTCACAGGATTGGGAGCACAAACTCAAGGAGTTCTGCTGCCGTGGATAGAGGGGGCTGCTCTACTGTCCCTGCTGCTTCCTTCTTGACTACTGTGAATTCTTGTCTTCCCACAACAGTCAGGGCGGTGTCTGGAGAAGCAAATTCATTTGTCATGCTGTCATTATTCTTTTCTGGGAAAATAAGAGATCATTTCCTCAATGCAGATGCTACAGAAAGGACAGTTGCAGCATCTGAATTGATAACATACAAAAAAATTAAAATGTCCTTCCCCTTCTCTGGGAAGGAGATAGAAGAAAAGTATTGAAAAGAAAAGAGATAAACCAACATGTTCAAACTACTAAGGTTTGAGATACAGAGGAAATATATGCTCAAAATAAACTGTTGCTTAAAAATGTGCTTGAGGGTTAATTTTGGAAGGGGCTATTGAATTTTACTCAGTGAAAAAGTGAAGATCCTAGCACTGGAATACTTCTAATAAGAAACATCTTGTATTTTACTTATATTTTCTTATTTGTTTGTATATCTTCGAACTCTTCCTAAACTTTAGTTTTTCTTTATTGTATGTCTTCTTATTTCTTGTGAATCCATTTCACTTGGGCAGAAGCTTGTAGTTCTGATAAGATAAATAGCCTTGTCAGATATTAAAGCATCCTAAAGGACAGTGCGCTTACATTGTTTTTCTGTAGTGTGTTTGGTGAGAGTCAAGGCAAAGAGTTTGTTGCATATTGACCAAGTCTCAAGCTTGTATTTCACATATGCAGTAGCAGAAAGACTGCATTATGATGTGCAGGGAAGGGGTATCACAGTGACAGGTACAGGACCTCTGGGGATGTGGAGATGTGACACTGTTGGTGTGATGCTGCTCTAACTTTGTCCTCATCATTTCCATGGAAATTCTTCCCCAAAGTTCAATGTAAGCTTTATATTTTCATTACATCAAATAGGTAAGTGAAGTGTGTAGATAAGCATTTGTAATACCCTCTGAGGCTGCGTGTTAAACTTACACTGAACTTCAGCCCATCAAATTATGAGGGCTTCTGTTTAAATTTCTGCAATTTCATCCCGGTGGCTAAAGGAGAAAAGATTCTTTTTCAGAACAAACTTAGAAACTGAGATATTTATTATATGTGTCTGGAGTTGGGGAGTTGGATCTTTAAATGTTCTATTTTCCTTTATCTATTTGTCTTTACATGTAGAAGACTTTAGACATCCTACGTATTTTGAATTCATTATGTTCCTTTAGTCATTTGTCCGCAGGTTCTAAGAGCAAACATCCAGTAACATTATTTATGACTCAGCCAAAACTATTCCACAGTATCACATATGGAATCACAAAATTCCTCACATCCCAAAGTGATGAATTAAGGTATTTAAGTGAATGTGCATTGCATACTATTTTAAGCAGCTCACGCCATGTACTAGCAGCATTCCACACATCAGCAGGAGGAGAGACCACAGCAGCTTCAAATTAGAGAGTGAACTCCAAGAACTACTAGAGTAATTAAAGCAATTTAGCCTTAAACTTGTGTTTCTCTGTGTAGATTAATGCTACTGATTTTTGGGTGTTGACTTTGTATCCTGCTATGCTACTGAATTAGCATATTAATTCTAGTAGCTTCTTGGTGGGTTTTTTTGGGTTTTCCAAGTAGACCATCATGTCATCTGCAAATAATAATAGTTTGACTTCTTCTTTATCTATTCTTATTCCTTTTATTTCTCTCTCTTGTCTAATGCTGTAGCTAATGATTCCAGAACTATGAAATAGGAGTGGTGATACGGGACTTCCTTGTCTTATACCAGATCAGAGAGTAAAATACTGCAGGTTTTCCCCATTTAGATTTATGTTAGCCATTGGATTATCACAGATGACTTTTAACAGTGAGGTAGAGGCCATCTATTCCAATTTCCTATAGGACTTTGAACATGAATGTGTGTTGGACTTTGTCAAAAGCCTTTTCTGCATCAATTGAGATGATCATGTGGTTTTTGGATTTGGCTCTATTGATATAGTAAATTATATCTATAAATGTGTGAATATTGAACCATCCTTGCATCCCTGGGATGATGTTGTATAATCTTCTTAATGATTTTCTGTATTCTATTTGCAAGGATTCTATTGATAATTTTTGTATCTATGTTCATGAGAGAGATTGACCTATAGTTCTCTTTTTTTAGTTGTATCTTTCTCTGGTTTGAGTATCAATATAATACTTGCTTCCAAGAATGATTTGGAGAGGATTGCTTCATTTATGATTTCATTGAAGAGTCTGAGAAGTGTTGAGATTATATCTTCTGTAAATTTCTTGTGAAATTCAGCTGTGAATCCATCAGGACCTTGAATTTTCTTTGTCAGTAGGCTTTTTATTACACTTTGTGTTTCATTGGCTGTTATTGGGTTATTGAGAGTTCTTACATCTTCTTGATTCAGTTTTGGTATGCTGTACTTTCTAGGAATCTGTCCATTTCATCTGTGTGTCCAATTCTGTGAGAGTAAAGGTTCTCAAACTAGCTATTAATGATCTTCTGAATCTCTACTGGGTCTGTGGTAATTTCACTCTTTTCATTCCTCAGTGAGGACTCAGGGCATAAGAGAACCTGTACTGTAACATCCTATAACTCAGTGGTATCCCAAATTTTTCTATTCAAGAAGATTATGGGGACACAGAGGAAAGGGATTGACAATATATAGTGTGCCCAAGGATAGTAACCTAGAGAGAAAACATTCTCTCAGGCTCTTACAGAGAGTAGACTGGTCAAGCAATGGTCAAGCAATGACTTATCCAGATGGCTGACAATGACAAACATTCTACAAAACACTGTACATGGATTCAAGGTTAATCCTGAGAGGATTTCACTGACCTTGTCAGATACAAATGTTACATGTTTTGTTATATAGGTCTTGCTTCAACTTGGCCTTAGCCACCCAGCAGAAAAGTTTAACCATGAAGCATAAAAAGTAAAGCCAGATTAGTGTGCTGAGCTGTAAAAGGCTCAAGTCAACAGCTTTTGACATTGCCAGTTCTGCCGATAACCCACTACTATTACAGAATATTGGTCTATGTATACAACTACTTTCTTCTAGTTCAATGAGAAGAAATATTTGACTAATAGTGTTTAGAAATTTATCATCTGTATCTTGCACTCTGAACAACTGCTATGAAGACAACAATATGCATTGTATTAATTATTGTGGCTGCCCTACTAACATGTTTTGAGACTATCTCATTGTTATTTCTTATTAAAAGTAATAAAAAAGATTATGTTTCTCTAGAGCCACTCCTGTAGACAAAAATATATACCAACTGGAATTCATGAGAGTAACAGGTTTAATCTCATAATGGCTGCCTGTGGAGTCAGATGTAGAAGAATGCAAAGGGCCGTCTGCACCCTGGAGAGCTGAGAGGTCCAGCCAGAGGTGAAGGCCTGGGGCTCATTGCAGAATCCCATTGGAATCCCACTCATAAAGCCAAAGGGTCTATGTTGGAAAGTTGAGAATTGTGAGCTGGAAGCTCAAGTTTGTGCTAGAAGGGTAAAGAGCCTACACTGGAAGCTGAGAAATAGATGTCTAAAGGTGATGGCAAAAGACTGGAGTTTCTCTGAGGAAGACAAAGCAAGACTTTATTCTTCCATTTTATTCCATCCATTTTATAAGCATATTGGTCAGTGCCACCCACTCCTAGGGTAGGTCCTCACTCTTCAGAAAATCCATCATTATACCCAGAACTGTGCTAAACCATCAGCTGGGTGTTTCAAGTAGACATCACTGTTAACTATCATATCCCATTAGAAACATGCTGAAACATTTTCTTCAAATATAACTTTAAATACACGTATAGTATCATTTCTTCCTTAATAAATAAAATATAAAAGACAGTTCCTTGAAACCTGGATTTTTAGTTCATGGTTGAGCTTCTCAATTTTTGAATTCAATAATGAACACAGAAAAAAATTAAGACAAGAAGCATAACCTAGACCTAATCCTTCTGCTTTAAAGTAAAAGAAACAAGTTGGAGCCATAGCCATAAAGGAGAGATTTGGACATATCAGGATAGTTGTACAGCTTTAAGAAGTTTGAAAGCAACCCAGTTATTGCTGGTAAGCTGTCCCAACCCATGCTCCTCTTCTCTCTGCCACTAAATTTCTTCTTTGTGTAGGAGAGTTCCCTGGTATCCCAGTACAGAAGGGGGCCACCACATGCTTCACTTCAAGCAAGATTCTAAACCCAACTACAGTCTCTCTCACACTTTCAGATTCCACAGAAAAAAATCTGACCTCTTCTGGTTCAGTGCGCTTTGCTCAGAGGTCAGAGCTATGCTGTGAAACGCAGCTGCTATGAGCCTAGCCTTGTGGGTGAAGGAGCAACTCTCAGAGAAAAGGGCTTGCTGAGAAATAGTGAGCATCCACAGAGGATGCTAAAATTGAGGAGGGGCATGAAGTAGGCTAGCAGATAAAAGCACTGAAGACAGTGCAGATTTCATTTTGGATGCCACTATTGGGCATTGATAATAATACTCCTCCTAATTTAGAATGTAGTATGAGATCACAGTAAAAATCTGGGGAAATAGAAGAAGGCAAAGAGTAAAATTGTATTATTCATCATAGGAGCACATAGAAGGATTCATCCCAATCTTCTCTTTCTTCTCCGTCTTCTCTCTCTTCCTTACTCTCTCCTCTGTCTCTGTCTCTGTCTCTGTCTCTGTGTCTCTCTGTGTCTGTCTGTCTCTCTCTTTCTCTCTCTCTTGTGTGTGTGTGTGTGTGTGTAAGCACGCTTAGAATGGGGTTGGGTGTGCATCGTTTCACAAATCAAGGAGTAAAATTATTTTCTTTATATTTTTTATTTCATATATGATGATTAACTCTTAAACATGTACATTTTAAGAGGAAGACCCACAGCAGCCATTGGACGACTCCCACGTATATACCTTCATGAGCTGAGGGAAGCATTGCATTTCTTCAGAGATCATATAAATTCATCTATGTTATATTTACTAAAATGCCTCAAGCTTTCTGATGAGCAATCTGTAGCAATCTGTAGCTGATTGTAGCTGTAGTTGTTGTTGGCAAGTATTTAACAGAATGATTCCACCTTATGGCGAGGCGGCCCTCCCCTCAATTGCCATGAATGAGATGGAACCTAGGTATGTATTTCCATTCACACGTTTTGATCCCTGTGTTCTGTGAGGCAGCTCAGTCCAATGGCCATGCCACTCAGTGCTACTGGAGTGGCCCTCATTGCCATCGTGTAAACGTGCAGCCTGCCAGATGGCTCATTTGAATATTTCAGATCATTTCCCTAGAATTGTTCTCTAAGAGCCTGTGAGACTAATTACATCCTTTCTCTCATCTTTCACTTTGGTCAACACTAGACACGTGTCACTGGAAATCCATCAATACTCAAGCCTCTGATGCAACATATTCCAGCCCACTACTACGTGGCCCAGTCTCTCACCCCAATTCATCCTCTCAAAATCCCTTTGAACTCCTAGTCCATCATCATCAGACTCACCTTTCCTTTGGATATCCTACCTGATAGTCTTCCCTAAATCAGCGTCCCATTCTGAGGAATCTGCATCCTCTGCTGCCCTTTCATCCACAGCTCTTTTGCCACTTCTTTCTGTTCCTGGAACAAAAGACCTGGATTGGGGGCTGGTATGTCCCTGCTCCCCACCACCATATTTTCCCCTTTTGGTCCTCCATGTGTAGGTAAATGAGAAAGGTGAACTGAGGTGAAGTGGTAGATGTGGACGTAATGAGTTGTATTTGAGGATCTGTTGTATAAGAGCATCTACCAGATTTGTTTGGTTAGACATGTACCCTTCAGGCTCAATGTTTCTGCATAGGCCTGCCTTGCTTCTGCTTATAGTTGTCATCTACCAATTGTTCTTGGTTCCTCATTCATCAAAGATTTTGACTCCTTGGCTCTTTGGTCTATTCCACTGCCATCTTTGCTCCCACCAAATCCAAACCTCCCAAAGATTTCCCACCATACTCTTCTTCAGTTATTTTACTTCTTTAACCCAGAAATTTTTTGCTGTACTCCATCTCTGCTCCCTGTCATATACAGCACTACATTCAATACCACACTGGATTTATCTCCTTGGCAGACTAGAAACTTCTCTGTTACTTGATAGCTCTGAAAGTACCCTTAGCATTATTGAGACCCTCAGTTCTCTTGTTTTGTCATTGCCTTTTGTTACCTGTCTTTTTAATAAATCCATGCTTTTTATCACGATGCAACAATTAGATCTGAATCACTGGGTTGGGATCCAAGAATTGTTATGTTTTAGTGTTGTTTTAAGATTATAAGGAGCCTCTAAGATTGAGAGCATTGCTCCCTATTCTGCATAGCAAAATGCTTTGTTATCTATTAAGTTGACATGTAGGAAATCTCTGTGAGTTTGTTAATAAATATTAACATGGATTTTAACGGGACTATCCTGAGACTGTCTCTGAGCTGTAGCTTTGGGAACATGGAACACTTAGTGCGTATTTTTGGTCTATGCTTCACATAGCCCTTTGTGAAAGGCTGCATCCTCCGCAGGGATTCCTTAGAGACTGAATCACTATCATTCGCTGTGATAGTGGTTCTCCAATGAAGCTTCAAGGTCAAGGTCACGTAAACCATTAATAATTAGGTGACCTTCATACCTGAGTTCTTCCTTCAGCACAGGATTTTGGCATTTATATTTATGTGTCAATATCTCTAAATGGCCCCCAAATAACTTTTGATTTTCTTCTGTCCTTCATCTTGCCTTAGTCTTCCCCATCATGACTAATTATTTTATATAATACTGTGCATACCCTACTAATCATGGAGTATCAAAGCCTAAGTGAGTCACTGTTGGGACTGCCAATGGTGTCTCACTTTACTCTCTAATGTCCAGGCCTGCAGTAACTTCTGGCATGTTTCCTTTAAAGATCCAAATATTAATTTATTCATAAATGTCAAACCTGAGAAATTCTTCCACCTCCACCTATACACTCCAGGCCAAGCCACTTAAACCTTTTCCTTAGATTGCTAATGTTTATTCTCATTTTATTTTTGCAGGGAGCTCCTTGGCTGTAAGCCAGTGTCTCCTCTGCACAGCAACCAGACTAAGTCTTCAAAAATTTAAATGAGATCAACTCCCTGTCCTGCTGAAAACTTCTCTCTCATCGACTTTTTCTTTCTTTCTTTCTTTCTTTCTTTCTTTCTTTCTTTCTTTCTTTCTTTCTTTTTTTCTTTCTCTCTCTCTCTTTCTTTCTCTCTCTTTCTTTCTCTCTCTCTTTCTTTCTTTCTTTCTTCCTTCCTTCCTTCCTTTTTTATTTTTTTCTTTCTTTCATGTTTAGTGCAGGATCTACAGGGTCTCACTACACAGATCCAGTAGCGATCTCTTGTGTTCAGCCTCCCAAGTGCTGGAATAACAGGGACACACCACCAGACCCAATTTCAATCTCTGTCTCAGTGGTCCCTGGGGACGGAGCTGGCACGGCACACTGAGGATCAAACTGTGGCCACTGTGCTCTGCCTAAGCTTTAGTCCACTAAGCTATCTGGCTAGCACTGGTTCTCATTATCAAGTATCCAAAATGCAACTTCTTCTCCACTAGGTCCTATGTTGTCTAGACTAGTGATGGCAAAACTGTGACACACATGCTGAAGCAGGCTGCTTCTTCTCACGGACAGCTCTGCCAGGTCCACCACCACTGGTCTGGCCCATGCATAAGTCTCTGCTCCCAGTGACCTACCAAGCTATGTCTCCCAGGACCAGTGTGCTCACTCTTTCTTGCAGCAGCATTCTAAACTCTGAGACTTGAACTTTCCCGTCTTCCTCTGTCTTCATTCAGACCTCTTGTCACACGCAAAGAACTGCTCTGACGCTCACCTGACAGATTCAGTTTCTATTTAGCCCCTACCTCTTATTCTCTTTGTTCTTCAGATCACACCCAGGCACGCTCTGAAGCTGGCTCAGTGTGCTCCAGAGAGCTGGTTGTGTGCCTCTCTTCTCAACTTCTTACCCAGGGTCATCCCACTGGTAGTTGGAAAGTATCCAGGGTGGGGATATTTATATTATGGCAAAAGCTACACATCGTGCTTCTCCCATCTAGTGCTTGATATTTACACTGCATGTAACATTTATGTGACTGCTTATGACTATATGAATTCAGGCTTTATACTTACGTGTTTTATTCTGAATCCTTTAGTAGCATTTAAGCGTTATGCATGCAGAGACTTTTCCCTACACTTATATCTATCCAGAATCATACCTGGACAGGGCATGTATTCAGTTGGTATTTATTGGATGCATGGATGGGTGGATGGATGTCAGTTTTTATTGGACTTATTCCAATTTTTAGAAATTTTCTCGAAGAGTGGGACTCTTATTTCCTCCTTACCTCCTCCATATCTTATTGATCCCTCTCCTATGTCTTGCTCTGAGAATAGGTTCTTTCTTTTTCTTATTTTTAACATGTGCAGACATATGTTCCCTTTGGAAGACATAACATATTTGTAATTTTCTGATGCTAAAGTTTTTCTTACTTTCATATAAATGTCCACAATAGGCACATCAATATGTTTTTTTTTTTTTTAAATATTCTCCAAGGTAGCTCCTAAGTCTAGAAACTCAGGTAAATATACATAATGAATTGTGTGTTGATACTACATCAAGTTGGATGATGTGTTCAGTGACATAACATGATAAGTTTAATGTGTTTTTCCTTATGAGCAGTGCCTAGCTCCATGCACCATGCAGATTATAATGAATTAACACAACATGTCCATCCATCACTGCCCCGGCATCTAAGATGCCTTGCCTCAAGGACTTGTCCCTGCTTTCCCTAAATAAGCCTTCCATTTGGCTTACCCCAGAAGACAGAATCAAGAGAGCTAAGAACTGCAAGCCTGTGTCTGCCTCTGTGGCTCACATCTTCCCACAGAGCTATAAGAATCAACTTCTACTTGTCTCCAGTGCTCTGACATGAAGAGGGGTGTCCCATCCTGTGGGAACCCCTTCGGTGACCTTCTCCAAGCCTGGCAAGTGCACTAATTAATCACAACACCAGGACATCTGTCAAGAAGTCCCCTGTGTTTTCAGAGTGGCCACCTGAACAAAGAATACAGTGACCCCCTGGATGCTTTTTGGCTGAGCACATTAGAGAATCCTGGAGTTAAATTATCCCACTCTTGTAAACCACACTGCAGCTGGGCTAGGAAAGTGGCACAGAGCTGCTAGGGACTTTTGTAAGATGAAGATATGGCGGGGGGGGGGTGACCAAAGACAAATAACAAGGCCTGAGGACGATAGCCATTCGACTGTCCAGGAATCTGGGCTCTGACTCACATAGCCTGATCTGTGTGAGAGGGGCTGATTTGCATAGGGAGGAGGCACAAAGGAGCAGATTCCTCTCTGGCTTCCTCCTAGCTGACCACAGATGTAGTCTACTTCCTTTATGTCCTTGAGGGAGACAATCATCACACTTAACATCATCTGATGATCCTTAGAAGATTCCTGGATCCCAACCCAGGAATCGCAGTGTCAGCACTTTTTTTTTTTTTTTTTTTCCTTCCTCTTCCCATTTCCCTTCCCTGTAGCCCTTGGGGCTATCTAGGTTGTTGTTGTATTGCTGAATTGATCGGTCAGGGGTTACAATTATTAGGCTGAATCTTCAGAAATTGTTGATGTGAGACTACATCTGAGTGAGGAAAATGGAACTAGAAAGTGGCTTAGCATAATGTTACATGTTGGAACTTCTCTCTGAGTGCTAGAAATGCAAAGACTAAAAAGATATCCTTCACTCAGAAGGTGACATCTTTAGGGTACCTCAAAAGATGGAATCATGTGTATGGTGGGATGGAGAGATACAGAAGTAGAGACAGTAACAGTTGGTGTAGGAGTGCACACTTGTAACCCAAGCACTGCAGTACAGGGTGCTGAGGCAGGATTGCTGAGAGTTCCTTCCTGGGTTTGGCTACATCTGTGCTTTCAACGCCAGCCTAAAGTACATAGTGAGGCACCGTCTGCAAAAAAGAGATGGTAGCAGACACTTCTAGAGTAAGTGTGGTAGACACCATGCTAACTAATGATGTTTGAGTTTTGGTGAACATTTTGGTGAACATGAGTTCTGGAGTCTCTACTCTGTCCTCTAAAAAAGAGTAATCAAGGATGTAGGGAAGGAGAAAAGAAAGAAGGGAGGAAACAAAGAAGGTAGAAAGGAAGGAAGGAAGGAAGGAAGGAAGGAAGGAAGGAAGAAAGGAAGGAAGGAAGGAAAGGAAGGAAAGGAGGGAGGGAGGAAAAGATATACATGTATATACACAGTAAAGCTTAGATAAGTTTACTGCTAATTTCTACTGTTCTATTGAAAGATACAGTTAATGCTTAAATTTAAAAGAAATTTACCAATTTTGGTGGTATCTGGTAACCTGAATAACTATTTTGAATACAACAATATGGAATGTAACCACTATTGTTGGGTTCCTTAAAAAGTGGAAGGGAGGGGCCAGGGAAATAGCTCGGTAGAATAAGCGCTTACCTGTTAAGCATAGGGTCCTGAGTTCAATTCCCCAGTACCGCAGAAAGAAAGGAAGGAAGAAAGAAAGGAGGGAGGGAGGGAACAGAGAGAGAGAACCCAGCCTATCTCAACACACTTAGCACTGCCAGAGGGATTCTTATTACTGACAAAATGGGCCACATCCTTCAAGAAGTGTTCAAAAAATAATAAATTTGAGAATCTCACTCAGTTGCAGGTGCTAATCAAAGGCAGGTGCTAGATTTGACCTAGCTGGTCATTTCCTATGTTGTAATAATGTAACATTCCTATAGCTACACATCCATTCTTGCAAATGTTTTTTTTTGGTTAAATGAATGTGATCCCAAGGCCATAATGATTATATTTAGGTAACTGGGGATTAAAGGAATTGACTAAAACTATATCATAAATCCCATTGGGAAAACCTATAAACATTTGTAAAGCAGTGGTAAAAGTATCTGAGTGCAACTCTTTGGGTATGCTCCTGGAAACACCCTGAGGATGTGAGCCGGCCTCACATGAGGCCAAAGTGGGTGCAACAGGCATGAGGATCGCCCCGTTTAGGGCCTAGAGTGCCTTCTCTTTATCTAAAAATACTTTCTTCTCTGGTGGTGGTGGTGGTGGTGGTGCTGGAGAATGAACTCAGCACCTCAGTAGTGCTGAGTGAATGCTCTGCCAGTGAGCCATACCCTCTTCTCCTCCGAATATACTTTGAAAATCTCTATTAATCCCTCCTTGACAAAGAAATCTCACATTCTTCCAGTAGGGTTATCACCATCTCTGGGCTCACACTACCTCTACAGTTGTAGGCCATTCAAGTCTCTGGAGTGTGTGGGTCCTCCGTTACCTCTTCCCAGGCTTGTTTGCTAGATGAGAAAGATCTTTGAGGCTGGGAGCTATATCTCACTTTCTCCTCCTTCAGTCTTTGTCAAGTGATACTGAAAGCCATTTTTAAGTCTAAATAATTGAAGACTGGTGATAGAAAATCCACTTCAATGTATAGTAAAATGTTAATAAATAATGTATTATGAAGAGATAGGATAAAGAAAAAAGAAGGCTAAAAGTTACAGTGGTAAAATCTAGGTTGGCCAGAGGAAAACATTTTTGAGGGGGAAGTGAGTCATTAGAACCATATTACCAGGGAAGGAAGAACTAAACTAAATAAATAAATTCTAGCTATCATTTAATTCCCTAATTGTTAAGCAAATATACACTAACCTCTAACCTACCAAAAATGGTAGTTTCCTTAGACAGTTGTGGATAACTTGATTTTGCTGTGGTCTGATGTAATTCTCAAATGCTTCCCATTCACTCCATTAAAAGGCATCCTTTGTACGTCTGTCAACAGGCATAATTTAAAAACATAATAGTTCTCTGCATAGGAAACATGTATTTTAGAAATTTTAGAGAAGAGAAAATGTGGGCAGTGGGGACGAGGGGGTGAGCTGTCCAACGTACCCATAAACTAAAACGGCCACGTGGTTTTCGCAGAGTGCACCACGAACTTAAAACCAAAATTCACAGTGAGGTTTGAGGAATTCTAGTTGGTGCTCACTGATGTTCTGTTATGTGTTTTCTGTAAAATACATCCCCCTCCCTATGGGGTGGGACAGAAAGGGCAAGTATCAGTGAAAGGCAGTTTTAAAAGAAAGGGAGGTGAGTCTTTTAACAGCTAACTGTTCTCTGAAGCCCTTTATCGGTTACTAATTACAAACTGAAGAATCACCCTGTCAAAAGCCAGCCTATCTTTTCAGGCTGGCTCTTGCTTTCCTTAATTATTTTCCCTCACTGGCATCAAGGAGAAAGCTATCTGTCTTGGCAGAAATAAATTAACTGTTGCCATGGAGCGTATTATGACGTTTTGTTAAAATATGGCTACTCAGTCTCTGCGTCGGGGCAGCTCGGCCCACTTGTTCAATTAGCTTTCCTTCTCACACGCAGATTCTCATATGTCACGAGCCAGGGAATTCCATTCTTCTTGTTCTAAAGTTCAGGCCTTCAAAGATCAGAGCAACTCACTGTTCATCGACTTGATTAAAAATAGTTCCAAATCCTGAATTCACGGCCCATGGCACCTGTATCATAGAATTTTGTTTCTTCCTAGTGGCTTAGCTTTGTGTTTTTTAAATATCAAGAGAGAAAAAGTTTCGTAAACTTCTCATTATAGCTAGCATGTTTGTTATTCTAGAAGATTCCCTTTTAAAAATGTATACAGCTTCAGTTTTCTCTATGTTGCTGAAGGGATGTGAGAGAGGAGAAAGAAGAAAGCTGCATAAATTAAGAACTTGATTATACTGATTGTATTCAAATCACCTTACTTTTTTATTCATATAATGATAGCAGAAAAGGGAAAGTAGCCTTTGTTTTTAATGCCTTTTCCTCAGTAGTACCTGTGCCGTACACAGGTGCAGTTTATGTACCTCGTGTGTGGTTCATGCATGTACATTTGATTCCTTTCTTCATGCTTTAACTCCCTCCCTTTCCCATCCTTTCATTTTAGAAAGATCTGCCTCTTGGATTCATATTATCCATCTTTTATTTAGCTCTTTGTAAACCTGAGTCCTTTGTAGGGATATGGATACACCGTAAGACTATGATGTTAAGTGAAATAAATCAGACATACAGCTAAATATCACATGGTTTCTCTTAAATAAGAAATGGAAGAGGGCCGGGAAGATGGTTCAGCTGTCTAAAGTGCCACTTAAGAAAGTTAGGCAACCGCAGGCGCCAAGGTTCAGTCCCTGGCACCACAGGCTGCGCTAGCCCCACCCCCAGGGCAGGCTGAGCCAGCCATTAAAACAAACAAGATATACATAAGGTAGCCTTGTTTTGAAGAAAGGATATATTCCATAGCACATCTTTTTGAAATAAAGAGTAGTTCTGCTATACTAAAGCAAGGGACACAAGAGTTCTTGCCTGGGTTGTGCTTCTCTACAGGCCTGGTACCTTATGCTGTGCCTCCGTTTTCTTATGTCCCAGAGATAACCTCACATGTATTTCATGAGCTTTGCTGGAAGGTTACACATATATAAAGAGTTCATCAATGACAGTGTGCTATAATTAAATGTCTCCAAGTGAGAGCTACACTATAGGACTAGGGTACATAATTTGGGCTACTAGTGAGTAAATCAGGACCCGAGGCTCTGAATGCTTCTGTATTTCATTTTATGGTTACTGTGTTAAATACAGTGGCAGAATCAGCTGTATTTTTTCCTCAAAGAATTTGATTCTCACTAATAGAATTAGTACGTTTCTATAGGATCTGCACATGTTGGGCCATTCACTGGCAGCCGTAGAGAGCAGCGTGCTATTATCATTCTTCAGAACTTCACTATGGCCTCGCCTCCACTCTACTACTTCATTTGACAATTCGATTTTAACAAAAATTCAAAGAATTCATAAAATTCGGTTTTCCATCAATCACAGCTTTTAAATACTCTAAGAATCTTTATTATTGGCTATAAATAATATAGACCTGTTATTACACGTAATAAAAACTGAGACTTTTTAAAAATTTGATTCAAATATATGTACTCCATAGAGTAAAATATGTTTAAACAATGGATTATTTCACATGATGTAGTTGTTATTTACAGCCTAAAAATAAGTTACTAAACTTAGGCTAAACATTTTAAGCATATATGTCTTCTGCTTTAGCACAAAATCCATTGTAACAAAGACTCCAGTGTAGTTAATTATTGGTGTCATGAGTGTATGCTTCTCTTGTGGCTGCCATAATAAATATCGTAGGCTGTGTTGCTTAAAAAACAGTTCAAGGGCCAGTCATATAGCTCAGTGGACTAAGGAGCCTGCTTAGGCAGAGCGCAACTGCCAAGGGGTTTGATCCCTGGCACATAGTGCCAGCCCCACCCCTAGGGTATGCTGAGCCAGTGATTGAGACTGGGTCTGGTGGTGCACGCCTATAGTCCCAGTGCTTGGGAGAGTGAAAAACAGGAGGATCACTATGAGTCTGACATATGTGGTGAGACTCTGTAGACCCTGGACTAAATACATTAAAAATAGGTAAATACAATAAATACAAATAACCAGTAATTTGTTTCTCATAATTTCTGAAAGCTCTGGAGTTGAGAGCAAGACAAAGGCATTTTTCCCTAAGATCTCTCTCCTTACTTGAAAATGGGCGCCTTCTCTGTATTCAGCTGCCTGCTGTCTCCATTAAGTCTTCTAACAGATGCCAATCATAATGGATTTAGAATGACCTTATGACTAATTCTTTGAGAAGCCTCTCTCCAAATACTGCTGCATTCCGAGGTTTAGAATGAACCTGGTAGAATACAATTCACTTCCTAACAATTAGCTAATTTTTTCTCCATATTGTGTTGGTAGGCATTGTCTTTATTATGATAAAATGAAGATGGGGCAGCAGAAGGAATGGTTAAAAAGAAGTCTAGTGTAACATGGCCATGAGAAGTTTGCTATTTTTGACAGAAACCTATGAAGAATCTCATGAGGTTAGCTGTTTGGTGACTATTATAAAATGTCACTCACATCTCTCTAATAGACACCTAGGGTCATAGGGACAAATCAGGGTGACAATATTTAATGAGCAGCATTCTGCTGGAGTAGTGACATTCAGTAAGAACAGACCTCCTCTAAGAGGGTCTTGTTGCACTTGTAACTTTAAAAAGAACACATCACCCTACTATTGGCCATTCAAAAGAGAAGCTGCTACTTAAAAAGTTTAACCTTTCCTTTCATAAGTAAAATATTTAAGGCCAAAGTGGTATGATAGGAAACCTTTTCAAAATTTGTGTTTATCATTAGCTGATCTGGAATGGTAACAAGATTATCATTTTGTCATTTCCAAAGTGGCTATCCTTTCCATTTTAATTCATCAACGTCAATAAATATATGTTTTTAAGTAAACATATATTTAGGAAATACATATGTGTATATATATTCAATAAATTCATATCAACATGCTATTTGTGGTTTTGCTTCTAATGCATCCTCAACCTGTGGTGTTGCATATTATCTGCCATGTTTCAGCATAATGTGATTGCTCAGGAAGGCATTCACGAAGATATTTATGCCAAAAGGCAAGATAATCATGAAGATCAACATTAAAATGTACTCACTTAAGCTGTTTTCATTTGCTGGGATAAAAATCTAGCAAACTGGGTTTTTCCAACATCCCCACTTCCTAGGCATTAATAGATCACAAATCAAATGACAACAGAATAAGAGAAATATTTCCCTGATTTGTAAGATAGTATTAATAATTATGTCAGCATAGAGAAAACATATTTTGCTGACTTTATTGCCAGCAACACCCAGAACATTCAATAAATGGTACCTATATTTTCCTTGGAAGCTCTAAGAAACAATGACTATTTTAGTGGATAGAGATGTGGCTCTCTGACCTCTGTACTGGCTGGAGATCTACACTTCTTCATTCTTGAAGTCAAAGAGATTTGAGTCTTTGTGAATTGGAGAGATTCTGTCTCAGATTTGACATTTATAATGATCAGCAAGGTGATCTCAAGAGCAGTAGGCTTTATGAAAACAATGAATACTGTATACAATGTGCCAAATATGAAGCTTGACTAACCATTCACTTTGCTTATAAAATATATATCCCAATTTTCATATTCTTATTAACATATAAAATCAATTTTTGGAACTTGAATAAAAAGTAAAATATCAGCGCTAATTACTTCAATTAGCAAAGTAATTCTTAAGGATGGCAGCAATTTTCAAAATAGGCAATTGATTATAGTAGCAACATGAGGATCTAATAATTATTTAAACTCAGCCTTTAATGGGCCTTTTAATGACAACACAGAATATGCAAAGTAAAGTAATGTATTCACAATCAATATATCATTTGGCTGAATTTTTTATTCAACTTCTTCATGCTTCCTTAGCCTACATATTTTTCATAGAACAAGTGACAGATTTACAATGAAGGAGATTTATAGCACAGGTAAAATATATACAGGATTAAGGAGCTTGGTATAATTGCTTTTCTTTTGGTGACATGCCTAGACTCAAAACTGATTTCTAGCTCTCTGCATGTGGATGATAATATCCACAGTCTGCTTGCACGTGTTTATGTTACTAAAAGAAGGGGAAAGGCATGCTCATCTCTGCTTGAACATTCAAGTAATGGCCAACTGGAAAACTCAATAGCAATTGAGGAAACAGAATTGACTTATATCTCTGTCATAAAAAATACCCATTTTTAATTGCTTAAAGTGAAATTTCTTGCTTTTCTAAAGAATGAGAGAGGAAGGCAATACAATATAGTAATTATAGCCCAGAAAGTAGACTGCCTGCTTAGGCACATTGAGCTATTCATTCGACACCAAGAAAGGCTGGGCAAGGCACTTGACTGCCTTGTCCTTAGGCTTGTGTATCTGTAAAATGGGGGTGATAGCATGTGCACACCAGTGGATGTATGACACTTAAGGAAGGTACTCATAGAACAGGTGGTGAAATACTCCCCATGTAACTAGTCCTCTGTGTGTATTTGCTATCACATAAGAAGCTAGGAAGGGACCTTAAGGAAATGGGCATGGGATTGGCCTTCTAGTCTCTAAATTCATAGCACTGATCAAGCCCACCCACACAATTGCAATCAGCTGAGCTGATTGTTATTACCAAATACACAATCTAGTATCAGTAAACCATTTTCTATGTTGGATCAGCATGAGGGGCATCCTCATTAAGAGAGTTTGCTAACTACTCTTTGGCAAGGCATCTGGTGCTGCCACATTTAATGAACATGTGCTGTTATTTCACCTTTGAGATGGAGAGAGCCCTCTGCAAAGGGATAGTTACAGCTGGGGAGCAGCTTGATTACTGAGTCCAATCTACCCCCACATGATGAATGGAAATTCTTTTTAATCTTTTGATATGCAAATACTGAGAGGTGGTTGGTGATAAGTCACATGGAGTGGTAGAAGGACCTAAACCAGGGGGCTGGACATTCATGGACTTAAATCACCAGGATGCCACTCACCACCAAAGAGAAGTCTGTCAAGCTTTCAACTCTGAGAAGCAATGTCTTGTGCAGTGGGTGTGACAATACCTACTTGCTCAGAACATTCTATGACAGAAGACTATAAAACGCAAAAGTACTCAAATGGGCATCTGTCACTTGGCAAACTTCTATGACAAATGTTTTTAACTATAAGCATCATGAGCACTGCTGGGATGATTCAGTTTTGAAGGGAAATGTTTAACACATAGTGGTAGCTTTACAAGTAATATTCATGTGATTCTTCTTTCATTGCCAGGGTTGGGGATTAAACCTGGGCTTTCTTCACACTGAACTACATTCTCATTCCTGCCTTCTTTTCTTATTTTGTAATGGGGTCTTGCTAAGTCACTAAATTACCCAGGCTGGCTTGAATCTGTGATCTTCCTGTCTCAACCTCCCAGAGTATAGTACTGACGTTACGGGAATCTACCATTACACCCAGCTAAACAATCCTTTAAAACTCCCCGAGAATCGAGAGTCATCATTATTATTATCCTCATTTTACAGACTGAAGATTAAATAAAGTACCAAGTAGCTTAGTGTCTGGGCTAAGATCAAACAACCAATTAGCCAGACTTTGAAACCAAGCAGGGCAGCTTCACTGACCGTACCATAACCACTCAAATAAACTATCCTTGGAGGCCTTGGTAACTGGACTTCCTCTGCCTCTGCTTCACATAGCTATTTGTCCTTCGTCCATTGCTCAGCACACTGTTTTGGGCTACATTCACCTTCGCAGATATCTGTCTGCCTGACATCACATGTCTTTCCATATGCCTCACTTTTTTTAGTTCCTTACAGCATCGGATTCATTTCTGTGCTGTGCAGAGGAGCAACAAATAGAATAAAGTGGAAACAAAAACGGATTTGAGAACTTTTCTACAGCAGGACAGTCTGGGAGTGTGTGGTTAACAACGCCCTCCAATTGGCCCTCGGGCCTGACTTGCACATGACTGTGGGAGTTGTGCAAGGCCAGTGGGAAGAAGCAGGACTGCTGTCTCTCCTGCCTGTGCTAGTCATCCACTTGCTGAGATTGAAACAGTGTGGCCAAAGTGCGTAGCAGTTGTAGACAGGGGTTGAATATTTCAGCATGGCTGTACTACACACTCCATTAGGTGGGTTCATCAAGGTCCTGGTGTTGCCTAGCCATGGGAGAAAGGGGAGAACATTAATGTTCACTGTTAATGTATTAAGCACTCCAAGGATGGCTTCAGCTTCTGCTCTGAGTGACTCCACAACCTTTTCTCTTCCACTGTGCCATGTGCTGACTAATGGACCTCTGTCTCCAAATTGTAAGGAGCCTAGGATTTCTCCAGGAAAAGAAGAAGAAGAAGAAGAAGAAAAAAAAATAAAAAATAAAAAAAAATAAAGTAAACATCTAAATGTTATCAACTTTTTTTTTTTTTTTTTTGGCCTAGAGCAACTCTGAAATGAATTAGCCATCAACTGCCTATAGAATTCCTAGAGCTGCTAGACAGAGTAATAGAAATTGCACTTTCTGAGTTAACTCTGGGAAAACTTAATTTGTAGAGGTTTTCTGCTCATCCTGCCAGGGAACAGTGAAAACAAATTTAGAGAATCAATGGGGAACTTTGGATTTGTATTTCAATATTGAAGTGGAAAGGAGTCTCCTTGCAGGTGAATATAGAAAGCTTGGCTGCTTGCATCCAGAATTTTCCCTGGAAAGAGCAGCTTTGAGAGTAACACTCAGGTGGGACAATGCCACCCAGATGGAATTGCCGGTAAAGTGCTCAGCTCACAGATTCTGTGTGTGACCTGCCCTGAAGATTGGCTTGCTGAGTCTGAGCAGGTCACTGCGATCCACCTGTGATGGGCAGGAAAGCCCACAGCCTGCCCCAAAAGGCTCTCAAGAGAAATGCTTATTTTTGTTTGTTTGTTTCTTCTAGAATGAAGCAGCATGTAGCTACATAAATATTTCCTTCTGCTTTGCTATTAACTCCAAACTCCTTAAGAGATTTTATTTATTTATTTTTTTTTAGTGCAGTGGATTTTTTTTTTTTTTTCTAAAATACTTCAACCTTAAGCATGGACATGCAGATACCTTTGTATCATTGCTGTATGATAACTGTCTGATGGTTAACACTCTAAAAATCTACTTTTAGTGAAAGAATAGATAGGGTTTAGGCTATTGAAGCAGATGATCCCAAGAAAAGCACCAAAATTTGCCCTTTTTTTTGGCTGCAATGAGCATATGCTCTTTTTTTATGATTTAATACTTTTATTATTTAAATTTAAAAATGGTTATATTACATATTTTCAGATCAGTTTAGATTAATAGATATAGGTATATAAGATTGATCAAACAATTAAGCACTAACACATTCAATCAACATTACTTTTTTTTTCTTTCCCCCTTTTTTTTAAAAAAGTTGACACATTGCATATTATCATCATAATAGTTCTACTGAGCACAGTGTGTGGGCATGACCCACCTCCCTATTGATGTTGCTAAGAAGAAAAAAAAAAAGAAAAGAAAAGAAAATTATTCTCTTTGGACTAGGAGGAAGCAGATGCATACACAGTCAAGTGTTTTGCAATTGCAGTGGGCCACCAGTGAAGCTTGAAATGTTGGAGGCTATTGATCTAAGGCTCCTATAGCTCATCTCACCAATCCAGCTCTGCGTTTCATGCATTGTAATTAAGTTTCTTTCTTTTTTTTTTTTTTGCTTGCTGGGTAATCAAGGGCAAATCAAAGCAAGACCTGTATAACAAAACATTCATTTTTTGTATCTTCCAAGGTCAAATCCCCTCAGGATTAAGTTTGGGACCATATACAATAATTTGTAGAACTGTTGTTAGTGTCAGCCATCGGGATGAGTCACGGCCATTGCTTGGCTAGTTTGCTTTCTGTGAAAGCCTGAAAGAATGTTTTTCTCTGGGTGACTCTCCTTAGATGCATTATAGTTCATTTATCCCTTTCCTCTGAGGGCCCATAATCTCCTTGACCAGAAAGTTTGGGACACCTCTGAGTTATAGGATACTATAGCACAGGTTCTCTTATATCCTGAGTCCTTACTGACCATGAAGGGCTAGGGCCAAAATATTGGCTATCCTCATAGCCCTTCTTTTTCTCCAATTTTTGGTCTGTTAACTTGCATTCTCAACCCTCCAGCAGAAAAGCTTTGTGATACTATTACTCTATAACATAAGCACTTGAGCTTACCATCACTGGCTTTCTGAATATCAAATATCTTTGACTTAACTTGGAATTGTTATTTTCTGACCATCATTGATATTCTAATAATGTTCCATACAATGTGATATAAGCAGTTACACAATTTTTACACAGATATTTGGGAATTCAAGGAAATACAAAATTATATCTTGTCAAGACTATGCTATTTGGCCCAGTCTCTTATTTCCAAGTACTGCTCTTGACAGAGAGAATGACAGTAACTGAGTTTACACCAGGAGCAGTACACATCAAAAAGACAAGAGTGACATGCATTCCAAGCATAGTTTTAGTGTTATATAGTGCTATGTTCAATATGATGAACCTTTTGAAGGTTCTTGAGACCAATATCTGATTCATCCTGTGTCCCTGAGTGCATGTTTTTGCTCTTGATATGTTTTCTCCTTTACCTGCTTCCAGTCACTTCGTTGTTTAATCCATAATACATTCAGCTGTGTTATACCCTTAAGTTCTTATTTTCTTCTTTAAAGTTCTTATACGGGGGAGACTATATGATATTTACACATGTAGGTCTGTATGTTCAATATACATCCATTTATATATGAAGTCTTCAAACTTATTATTCTTTATAGATGAGTAATATTCCATTGTATAAAAATACCACATTTTTTTAACCATTCTTCAAATGATGGGCATTTTTGGTTGTTTCCAAGATTTGGCTATTACAAATTGGGCTGCTATAAACATAGGTGCACAGATATCACTATGGTATGAAGTTTTCAGTTCTGGGAAAATTCCCAGTAGGGTAATAGCTGGATTGAATGGAACTTCCAATTCTAATTTTGTAAGGATCCTCCACACTGCTTTCCATAATGGTTGCATCAATCTGCATTCCCACCAGCAGTGGAGAAGGGTTCCTTCTTCCCCATAGCCTCTCCAGCATTTGTTGCTGATTGATTTTTTTATGATAGTCATTTTTTCTGGGGTGAGATGGTATCTAAGTATTGTTTTGATTTGCATTTCACAAATGGCTAGTGATGTGGAGAATTTCTTCATGTATTTGTAGGCTTGCTGCATTTTTTTCTCTGAGAAGTGTGTGTTCATCTCAGATGCCCATTTCTGGATTGGGTCTTTGAATTTTGGAACCCTAATGGTTTTTAGTTCTTTGTAGATTCTAGATAGAAGACCTTTGTCTGAGTACTTGTTAGTTAAAATCTTTTCGAAATTTGTGGGTCGTTTTTTCACTTGGTTAGTGATTTCCTTTGACATGCAGAAACGTCTTAGCTGGAGGAGGTCCCATTTGTTGATGCTTTCAAATGTTAAATGTGCAATTTGATTTCTGTCCATGAACTTTTTGCCTACTCCAATGTCTTCAAGATTTGCTCCCACTTTCTCTTCCAGGAAATTTAATGTTTCACTTTTAATATTTAGATCTTTAATCCATTTCGATTTTATTTTCATGCATGGTGATAGACTAGGATCAAGTTTTAGTTTTTGGCATGTAGAGAGCCAGTTTTTCCAGCACCATTTGTTAAAGAGGCTGTCTTTCTTGCAGTGTTTGGCCCCTTTGTCAAAAATAAGGTGGCTGAGTGTGTTTGTATTTGCTTCTGCATCTTCTAATCTATTCCATTAATCTTCCGGTCTATTCTTTTGCCAATACCATGCTGATTTTATTACTGTAGCTTTGTAGTATAACTTTAGGTCAGGAATTGTAATGCCTCCTGCCGTACCTTTATTGCCGAGAATTGTCTTTGCAATTCTGGGTCTTTTTTGGTTCCAAATAAATTTTAGTTCCAAATAAATTTTTTGGTTCCAAATAAATTTTAGGAATGACTAGGTTGAGGCAGAGGCCCTCTATCCAATTTTCTGTAGGACTTTGAACATGAATGAGTGTTGCACTTTGTCAAAGGCCTTTTCAGCATCAATTGAGATGATCATGTGATTTTTGCTCTTGGTTCTATTGATATAGTGTATTGCATTTACAGATTTGCATATATTGAACCATCCTTGCATCCCTGGAATGAATCCTACCTGATAGTGATGTATAATCTTTTTGATGATTTGTTGTATTCTAATGGCTAGCATTTTATTGAGAATTTTTCCATCTATGTTCATGAGAGAAATTGGTCTGTAGTTTTCTTTTTTAGTTACATCTCTTTCTGGTTTTGATATCAGTGTAATACTTGCCTCTAGGAATGATTTTGGAAGGATTGCTTCTTTTTTTCAATTTCATTGAAGCATTTGAGGAGTATTGCGGTTATGCCTTCTTTAAATTTCTTGTAGAATCCAGAGGTGAATCCATTAGGTCCTGAACTTTTCTTTGTTGGTAGGCTTTTTATTACATTTTGTATTTCATTGGATGTTATTGGGTTGTTGAGAATTCTAATATCTTCTTGATTCAGTTTTGGTAATTTGTACTTTTCTAGGAATCTGTCCATTTCATCTGTGGCTTCAATTGTGTGAGAGTAAAGATTCTCAAAGTAACTATTTATGATTCTCTGTATCTCTGCTGGGTCTGTAGTAATTTCACCCTTTTCATTCCTTATTGCTTGAATTTAAGTCCTTTCTTTCCTCTTTTTGATCAGGTTAGCAAGGGGCTTATCAATCTTATTTAATATTTCAAAGAACCAGCTTTTGGATTCATTAATTCTTTGTATTGTTTTCTTTGTCTCAATTGAATTGATTTCTGCTCTAATCTTTACAATTTCCTCCTGCCTTTGGGTTTTGGATTTCATTTGTTCTTCCATTTCTAGCTGGATTAAGTGTTGTGTAAGATTGTTTATTTGTTCCCATTCTATTTTCTTAATGTGTGAGTTCCGGGCTATAAATTTCCCTCTGAGAACTGCTTTCATTGCATCCCACAAATTCCAGTAAGTTGTGTTTGAATTTTCATTAAATTGTAGATACTGTTTAATTTCTTGTTAAATTTCATCTGTAATCCACTGGTTGTTGAGAAGAGTGCTGTTTAATTTCCATGTAATCCTGGAGTTCCTATGGTTTCTTTCGTCATTTCTTTCCAAATTGATTGCACTGTGGACATATAATATGCATGGGCTAATTTCTGTTTTCTTGCATCTATTTAAGCATGATCTATGGACTAATATGTGATCTATTTTAGAAAATGTCCCATGTGCAACTGAGAAGAATGTGTATTTTGAAGTGGTTGGGTGGAACACTCTGTGTGTATCCACTAAGTCTAGTTCCAAGTTCTGATTCAGTTCTGCCACTTCTTTGCTGATTTTTTGTTTGCTTGACCTATCTTTTTCAGATAAGGGAGTGTTGAGGTCTCCTGTTAAGATTGTGGTATTGGATATGAGATTTTTCAGGTCCATTAAGGTTTGTTTTATATAGCTTGCTGCTCCTATGTTGGGTGCATACATATTTATGAGTGTTACCTCTTCCTCATGAATTTTTCCCTTAACCAGTATGTAGTAGCCTTCTCTATTTCATTTGATCAATCTTGGTTTGAAGTTTAGACTGTCTGCAAACAGGAATGCTACCCCTGCTTTTTTTTTTTTTTTTT
>PVJA010025577.1:0-30603 GCA_004027025.1 Myocastor coypus
AGGCCTTTTCGGCATCAATTGAGATGATCATGTGATTTTTGGTCTTGGTTCTGTTGATATAGTGTATTGCATTTATAGATTTGCGTATATTGAACCATCCTTGCATCCCTGGGATGAATCCTACCTGGTCGTGATGTATAATCTTCTTGATGATTTGTTGTATTCTAATGGCTAGGATTTTATTGAGAATTTTTGCGTCTATGTTCATAAGAGAAATTGGTCTGTAGTTTTGTTTTTCAGTTACATCTCTTTCTGGTTTTGGTATCAGTGTGATACTTGCCTCTAGGAATGATTTTGGAAGGATTGCTTCCTTTTCAACTTCATTGAAGAGTTTGAGGAGTGTTGGGATTATATTTTCTATGAATTTCTTGTAGAATTCAGTAGTGAATCCACCAGGCCCCGGACTTTTCTTTGTCAGTAGGCTTTGTATTACATTTTGTATTTCATTGGCTGTTATTGGGTTATTGAGAGTTGTTATATCATCTTGATTGAGTTTGGGTAATTTGTACTTTTCTAGGAATCTGTCCATTTCATGTGTGTCTTCAATTTTGTGAGAGTAAAGTTTCTCAAAGTAGTTATTTATGATCCTCTGAATCTCTGCTTTGTCTGTAGTAATTTCACCCTTTTCATTCCTTATTGCTTGAATTTGAGTCTTTTCTTTCCTCTTTTTGATGAGGTTAGCTAGGGGCTTATTGATTTTAGTTAACCTTTCAAAGAACCAGATTTTTGATTCATTAATTCTTTGTATTGTTTTCTTTGTCTCAGTTGAATTAATTTCTGCTCTAATCTTTATAATTTTCTCCCATCTTTGGGCTTTGGAATTCATTTGCTCTTCTATTTCTATTCAGTTGAGGTGCTCAGGAAAGTATTTATTTGTTCCTATTGTGTTTTCTTAATGTGTGAGTTCAGAGCTATAAGTTTCCCTCCAAGAACTGCTTTCATTGCATCCCATAAATTCCGGTAGGTTGTGTTTGAATTTTCATTAAATTCAAGATATTGTTTAATTTCATCTGTAACCCACTGGTTGTTGGGAAGAATGTTGTTTAATTTCCATGTATTTCTAGGGTTCTGTGGTTTCTTTTGTCATTTATTTCCAATTTGATTGCACTGTGGTCAGATGGGATAATTTTTGTTTTCTTTCATATGCTTAAGCATGACCTATGTACTATTATGTGGTGTATTTTTGGAATACGTCCCATATGCAGCTGAAAAAAATGTGTATTCTGAAGTGTTTGGGTGGAACACTCTGTGTATATCCACTAATTCCAGTTGTTTCAAGTTCTGGTTCAGCTCTGCTACTTCTTTGCTAAGTTTTTGTCTGCTTGACCTATCTTTTTTGGATAAGGGGGTGTTGAGGTCTCCTGTTTAGATTGTGGTATTGGATATTAGATTTTTCATGTCCATTAAGGTTTGCCTTATATAACTTGCTGCTCCTGTGTTGGGTGCATATATATTTATGAATATCACCTCTTCATCTTGAAGTTTTCCCCTAACCAATATGTAGTGGCCTTCTTTATTTCGTTTGATAAGTCTTGGTTTCAAGTTTAGACAGTCTGAAAACAGTATTGCTGTCCCTGATTTTTTTTGAGGTGCTGGAGCATGTAGTACTGTTTTCCATCCTTTCACTTTTAGCCTATGAGTTTCATTATGAGCTAAGTGTGTTTCTTGTATACAGCATATTCTTGGATTTTGCTTTCTTATCCACTCTGCCAGTCTATTTCTTTTAATTGGAGAACTGAGTTCATTTACATTGATGGTTATAATTGAAATATGTTGACTTATGATTGACATGATGTTTAATTACTACTGTTTACCTCTTTTTCTCCTGTGTTTAATTGAGTAGCGTATTTGGTGGGATCTTTCTGTTCTCATTTCTTGAGTTTGAGTTGTTTTGGTCCCTCCCTAAAATATTTTTTAGCATGCTGTGTAGGATTGGTTTTGACGTCATGAAATTCTTCAGTTGTTCCTTGCCATGGAACTATTTCACTTCTCCCTCATACTTGAAAGAGAGTTTTGCGGGGTATAGCAGTCTGGGGTGAAATTTGTTTTCATGGAGGACTTGAAGGACTCTGCTCCATGCTCTTCTTGACTTCATGGTTTGTGAAGAGAAATCCACTATTATTCTGATGGGTTTTCTTTTAAATGTGATTGGTTTCTTGTCTCTAGCAGTTTTTAGTATACTAATCTTCTGCCGAATTTCTAGAATCTTGACTATTATATGTTAGGATGTGTTTTTAGTTGGGTTGATGTTATTTGGGGCTCTGTATCCTTCACTTACCTGTATATCCAATTGTTTTTTCATATTTGGGAAGTTTTCTGCTATTACTTCTGCCCATATTCTTTTTATATCCTTTGTGTTGACTCCTCCTTTCTCATTGATTCCTATTAATCTCACATTGTTCATTTTTGCATCATCTTGCAGATGTTGAAATATTTTTTCCTGCATCCTAGTTATTTTTAAGAGATCCTTTCTTATCTTTTCACTAGCTGTGACTGTGTCTTCAAGATCTGAGATTCTATCTTCTCTTTGGTTCATATGGTTTTGCCAGCTTGTGATTGAAATTTTATTTTCTTGTGTATCTCCTTAAAACTGTTTCATATGACCTATTTCTTTCCCATATTGGTCATTCAGGGAACCTGTCATTTTTCTATTCTCCTCTAATTTTTTATCAATGTCTTTTTTAGTAGTACTGAAGTCTCTTACTACGGTTATCCTTTCTCTTTCTAGTTCGCACATTGTTTCTGCTCTGTTCTCGAGTATCTTTCTGTAGTTGTTCCCCTACTTTAGATTCTATTGATTTACTGAGGTCTTTTTTAACTTCAGAGGTTATTTCTGCTCTTTTTTCTTCTATATGTTTGTGCAGTTGTTTTTCCAATTCAGCATCTATTTTTTCATACATTTATTTTTTTTTTACTTCACATGCTATCTCAGATCTGAGTTGCTCTATACGTTTCTGCACTTGCCTTTCAACCTTGGCTGGTACTGATTCAGAGATTTCCTCTGCATGATTCCCATTTTCTTCTAGGTAGTGCTTCCTGTATTTGTTTTGTGTGGACTTGGGATCTGGGATTGGGTCTTGCTCCTTCTCTTTATCATTTTTTATAGCAGTGATCTCTGCACCTTGGTGAATTTATACAGTTAGCACCTATGGAAATTTGGGTCTGGATTCACCAAGCTTGTTCCCCTCCAGACATGCATGGTTTCGAGTCGGAGTTGAGGTGGTTGGCTATCTCGAGGCCCCGTGGGTCAGGACGGTGGTCGGCCATGTGGGGACGGTGGGTGGCTGTGTGGGGAATATGGGTGTAGTCGGGGTTTGGGCAGTTGTCGAGTTGGGGGATGTATTTGGGCTGAGAGAGTTCTTACCTGGCCATTGTGAGCCCTGGTCCTGGAGGTGGGTGGAATCTGAGCTCAGGTTGTTGATGAGGCAGCGAATGGATCAGGGCTAAATCTGCTGGTTGGCCCAGGTGGGGCCCGGGCTGGAGTTCTGGGGTGACAGGCCAAGTCCGGGAGCTGGGACTTTGTCCAGGCACCGCGCGACCAGTGGAAATGGCGTGCGGGTCCCAGGTGTGAGGCGGAGTCCAGGAGCAGGGACTTGGTCCAGGCACTGCGCAACCAGTGGAAATGGTGGGTGCTGGTTCAGGGTGGGAGATCTAGATGGATATTTATACCTTTCTCAAGGTTTAGAAATATTTTTGTTATTATTTCTTAAAATAAGTTTTTATTTTTATATCATTTTTTTTCACTCTCTAATGCCATTGGGTCAAACATTTGTTATTTTTATGTTGTCCTGCAAGTTCTGTGGCTTTTGGAAGGTTATTTTTCATTCTTTATTTTCCTCTATGTTTTGCAAATTAACCGTCTTCAAGCTTACAGATTCTTTCATCTGCTTGATTAATTGCACTGGTGCAGATCTGTGTTACATTTTAAAAATTCACTTATTCTATTTTTTCAATTCTAGGATTTCTTTTGGATTTTAAAAATAATTTCAGTTTGTTATGTTTCTCATACTGGTCACTTGTTATTTGTCTTTGTGTTTTGAGTTATGTTTCTGTGGGATTTTTTTGTTTGTTTGTTTTTACATTTGCTAAACTTCCTTAAATTGGGAACTTCAAATTCTTTCTCAACAAGTTTTATACATATCCACTTCTTTGGAGCTAGTCTCTGGCAGTTTATTTTACCATTTGGTAATATTGTATTTCTCTGATTTTTCTTGCTTCATGTAGTCATGTGTGGATGTCTTGCCTCTGATTAAGTTGATGTTTATTCTAGAATTCATGGACTGGCTTTGTCTGGAAGCACTTCTCCTTCATAAGCTTGTCTAGAGAATCTGGGCTGATCTTCTGACAGGGCATTTTGCTCAAAGGTGGTGCTAGGGGTGTTCTAAGCCTGAGAACAGCAGGAGTAGCCAGGCTGGAATCTAATGGCCACGGAGGATGGCACCACACTACATGCAAGTCTGATGCCCCTGGATGCTAATGTCAGCCTGCCACCCAGGGTCATCTGAAGCCTAAGATTGCTGATTTGGCTGTCATTAATGTAGAGAGTAGATGAAGTCCACTTTCCAGGCACCTGCCTGCCCGCTGGGGTAGGTCCTGGCAGAGTTGACTTGGTCCTGGGTTTTCTGTGCTGGGCCCCATTTTAGGGGCTGTTATGGTTTATGTCTAGTTGCCCCCCAAAGCCTCATGTAATCATGGGGCAGGGACTTCTAGAGTTTGAGACTTGACTCATGATCCACTGGGATCATGTGTTTTAGTACTGATGGGATTATGGGTGTGGCCTAAGGTAGACAGGCTGAGGCAAAGAGCCTGAATGTAATATAAAGAGAGACAGAGGGGCCCGGCAGGATGGCTCAGTGGTCTAAAAGCGCCTGCTTAGGAAAGCTTGGGTGGCTTCAGGGACCACAGTTCGATCCCCGGCACCACATGCAGCTCCAGCCCTGCCCTCAGGGCAGGCTGAGCTGGCCATAAAAATGAGTGAATAAAATAAAGGTTCTGAAACAAGAAAAATAAATAAATAAATAAATAAATAAATAAATAAATAAATAAAAGAGAGAGAGCCAGAGGCAGATTATGGCTGTTTCTCTCTGCTCCTCAGGTTGTTCTGTTGCCTCTATCACCATTGTTGCTGTTCCACTGCCATGAACTGCTGCTTTCTGCCATGTGCCTCTCTGCGATGGAGCCAGTTGAGTATGGACTGAAACCTCCATTAACTGTGAGCTAAATAAGCCTTTCCTTCTTTCATTTTGAGTGTTGTGTACTAGTCCCAGCAATGAGTAAAAAGTAACTAAGACAGGGGCTAAGGTAGAGACTTCAGCTTATTTCCCTCTCTTCCCCCAAGCCCCCAAGTAGATGGAATCTCTCTGGGAAGTACAACCTGGGCAGGTGGAGGGGTGAGGTGGGTAATTAAAATTCTCCTTGATGACCAGTTTAACACATCTTTTCTTATTACTGTGCTATAACGCTATACTGTCACCTCTTACCTGTTTTGTTTCACTCTAATGAAGGCATTTTAATGAGAGAGTAGTTATTCAAATAGGTGTGTGTATGGAGTGTTGGTCATTGGAGTGTCTTATCTACCATCTTGCCCAGCTCTCCTCTGCTTTTCATAGAGTTAATATTATGAATCTGTACTTCATAGGTAGAACAATATTCAACCCTCTAATAATTTATGGTTTTGATCCCTATGACTGTATCTACCAATATGGGAATGGGGGCCCAGGAAATCAGTTAATGTACTTAAGATTGCATGCATCTGCTGAGCAAAAGAAAGGGAATTTGAACTAAAGCAATCTGATTGCATAGTCTATACCATAACTACTGCCTTCTTTCTACACTGCAAGTTTTTCTGTTTTAAAAATTAGACTTTGGCATGTTCTAGGCTTTACTTAGAAAACTGTTCCTTTCAAGCAAGTGTGAGGGTTATAGGTGATTCTAGTATTCTAAGTTATAGATTTTCTTCTGGTAGGAGGATTGTTTGAGCGTTCGTTGCTCCTGGTGGACTAATCCAACTACTAGACTGGAGTCGGCCTCTTCTCTTTCTGGATTGCTGATTTAGCTACCAGCTTGGTCTGATGAAACTCTCTGCGGTCATTGACCACCTGTCATATGTGCTGGCCCACACAAATATACCTGAGGTTTCCTGCAGCTTTGGCTTCAGTAAGACGCAGATGTCTATAACACAAAACCTAAATCTACATTTTTTTTTTAAGGAAGAGAGTTAGGGCTTCCAAAGACTTAGTCATATGCTGAGGTATGAGGAAGTTAAGAAAAGAAAAAAGAAAACTGAAATACACTTCCAAAAGGTCTTGGCATGGGGCTTGGGTAGACCAAATGATATGTTTGGGGATTTTATTAGAATAGAATGAAATGAGTTGCTTGGTAATGACTCAGGCCACTTTTGGTTGAAAAGCAATGACTGTGGACTGATGTAGCCTCAGTATCCCAGCACGATGCTGCTTCTGGAAAGCAAGAGCATCTATTTTCCATGGTATTTTGCAACCCACATGATTGATTATCTCAGAATCATGTTTGAAATATCTACGCACAAGGGAAGTGGGGGAAATAGTCACTGAAACTTTTTTTAAACCATCAATAGCACAGCTAATGCAATCTGTGCTCTTTTCTTTGAAAGGTGAGCTGAACTGCAGGAGTCCCTGGAGCATGATGAAGCAGGGACTCTTTGACACTCACCACCGTTGATGTCATTGAGGTTTCTGCTTTTCTTGATTAGACTGAGAATAGCCAAACAGTGCTCATTGAGGCAGATATTGATTTTGGTCAGGAAGTTCTGTCATCAGCAGTAATTACAATTGCTGTTTTAATTTATTAGATCAGGAAATCTAATAAATTTTCTATGAGTCCTCTCTCTGCATTTTGGTGGTGTGTAGAATAATCTCACAAGCTATTTTTAAGATAATGGACTACAAAATAAGACTGTGAAAAGGTGAGCTGTTTCATTTTTCTTTTTGGTAATGGAAGGTTAACCAAGATACTTAAGGAAGCTTCTGGCTTCCTTTTCAACACTTGTAAAATGAAAATAACAATTTTGCCAGGTACTCAGTAAGAGGGAACAAGTTTATTCCCCAAGTACTTAGAAGTCAGAGCACATAGTACCCATTTAGGACATTTCAGCTACTACTGTTACTATTGCCATTAATAAAAATGTGAAAAGTCCTCTGAGAAGTGTGTTGTAGATAATAGAATGGGTTATTGTAAAGGTTTGCAATGAATTTGTGCAGAAAGGAACAGAGGCTATGACGAATAAATGAAGATAAGTATGTTGAATTCCATACGTGTTGAAGATAAAAATAAGCAAACTTGTCTCTAATTATAAAGTACTGCATGTTATTGTAGAAAACATAATTGTAGAGAAGGAAAAGACATCCCAAATCTACAACTCAGTCATTACATTGTTATTTGTCTTATTTTTTCTTCCCAACTTTTTTCTTTGTACTATTGTTTTGTATATGTGAAACATCAAAATAACACAGTATGACATATATAAACTTATAAAATATAATGTAGTGAACACAGGTGCATCTGGTCAAGCTTATATGCTTTCTTTCTACCTTTTTTTTTTTTTTTGTATTTTAGGGAAGTGTCTACAGGGTGTTCAGGGTCTCACTACTAGATTGGACTCATAGTGACCTGCCTGTTTACAGCCTCCTGAGAGCTGGGATTACAGGCACAAGCCACCATGACTAGTCTCAACGTGCCCTGGGGGCACAGCAGCACAGCAGGCCCAGGGATTGAACTCTCGGCCGCTGTACCTGTTTACAAGCACTTTAATCTGTTGAGCTGTTTGGCCAGTCCTAATTTTCTGTTCTTAACCTCCACTGTCACTTAGAATTTATTCTTTGATTTAAGGGGATACCAACTCAGCATATTTGATAACTAACAGATTAGAAGTTAGATGTAGCCCCTATAATCACTTTAGCTCTTGGCCTTTTTAGGTTCATACAGTGCCAACAGTTGTACAATGGGAAATAAAAGAGCCTCAAATTGTCACATCTAGCACAGCTCTTGGAGGGAGGACAGTAGAGGATGGAGAAATGAGGACAAGAGTCAGGATGCAGAGAGCTGAGGTCAGGTGGAGCCCCCTCTTCTAATAGTTGGATTCCTCAACAGCTGCAGTCTGTTTATTTATGCAACCAGCCGATAACCGATTTCCGCCTCTCTTCTAATAGGAAAAGAACTGCCCAACAACTTCAGTGTGTTTACTTATACAATCACCATAAAAAGCTGTTTACACAGAATTTTAAGGGCAGGATAAGATCTAGACAGGCTGGACATCTTATCTTCAATAGAACTCCATGCCTTGATGGTTTCATGGGCAACAAAAGGAGAGTTGTCTGCTTTCTCTCAGGGGAAGGCCAAGTCACTGTGTGGGTCAGCTCCCTGGACAGTGTGCACTTCCTGTCTGACCCTGCCAAACTCAGGTGAAGCAGTGATCTTATCCCCAGGCAAAGACAGCTTCATTTGCAACACCAAATCCCCAGAATAAAACAAACAAAGAATTCTAGCATACTCTTCAAGAAAAGTATCACACACGTAGTTGATAACACAAAAAATATTGTGTGGAAAAATAAAAGCATTAAAAGAGTTGCAGTTAAAAAATAATTGAGTTAAATTGTAGAAATTGTATCCAAACAAACCTAAAATATTTTTTTTGTAACTGGTATATAAAATAATAACACATAGAAATGCATAGAATTAATAGTGTCCTAGATGAGCTGTTTCCTTCCTTCTGCTTTGCCTCATTGCTTTTCTTTTCTAATTTCTTACATGGAGTGCTCAGCTTATACATATTTAGCCTTTTTATTTTGTAACATAAATGCTAAAGGTTATTGTCAAAGGAGAATCTGTGAAGGGATACATATATATATATATATATATATATATATACATACACATAAACACACAAATCACTGGATCAGAAACAAATACTCTTTACTACTCTTGGAAGAAACAGTAGCCAGAGTAAATTCATAGTGCTGTTCTCCCAAGTCTCAGTATTCATGGTATAAAATGGCAAGGGTGTGATGATACCTATGATAGGTTATATCTAAATGTCCCCCATAAAAGTCCCATGCCCTGTAGGTGAGGCTTTGTCATGTGGCTGAATCATGTGTATGTGAAACTGGATAATAAATGTGATAACTGGATGGCCCATCAGTCCCTTGATTGATTTGGTACAGTTGTGAGTGATGGACTTACACTGAAGTCCCTCTCTCACACAGAAGCTTTCTTTCCCTTAATGAATATATTCTGCTCTTAACCTCTGTGGTTCCTAAAATTAATTTTTTCAGTTTTGGGCAACACAGACTCATGCCAGGTATCTTTCAGGTTGGGGGTTTCATTCTCCTATATTATTTGGATGTCTTCCACTGCGATCATTGGATGCAGGACATAATCCAAACAAAGAATTAACAGGGAATTACACATGATGGACTTCTATTGACTTGAGCCCCCTTTCTACTTTTGCCTTCCTAGAACCAAGTGTACAACAAAAGCAGCACAGAGCTCTGTGAGAGGACAGGGATAGAAAGGGTCTCAGAACCTGCCAGGCTATGTGCATTGAAGAGGCAGATGTTATGAAGAGATATGGAAGAACGAAGCATGAGTCAAGAAGGTAGAAAGAAAACAAGCACCATCTAATCCGGTAGATACTGAAGTATCATCCAAAGTAGGCTTAATTGAAGAATGAGAGGTTCTCTCAAGAAGGAAGAAAGAAAAGAGATTCACAAGCACCCTCCTCAACTTAACAGCATTACCAGCGCACATGGATTAAGCAAAACATGTGTCTTAGTTACTTTTCTCTTGTTGCTTCATATTACATTGAGACTCTCTGCCTCAGCCTATCCACCTCAGGCCACACCCATAATCCCAGAAGTACTCAGACCCATAATCCTATCAGTACTAAAACACATAATCCCAGTGGATCATGATTCCAGTCTCAAATTCTGGAAGGCCCAGCCTCATGAGGCTTTGGGGGGACAAATAACCAACACCCAAAATGAATTAAGGAAAAGTTTATTTAGCTCACAGTTACTGGAAGTTTCAGTCCATATTCGGCTGGCTCCAAGGCAGAGAGACACATGGCAGAGAGCAGCAGTTCATGGCAGCGGAACAGCAACAATGGTGACAGAGGCAACAGAATAACCGGAGGAGCAGAGAGCAACAGCATGAATCTGTCTCTCTGTCTCTCTTTATATTACATTCAGGCTCTCTGCCTCAGCCTATCCACCTCAGGCCACACCCATAATCCCAGAAGTACTCAGTCCCATAATCCTATCAGTACTAAAGCACATAATCCCAGTGGATCATGATTCAAGTCTCAAGTTCTGGAAGGCCCTGCTTCATTAGGCTTTGGGGGGACTGGACATAAACCATAACAACATGTCATACTCAGAAGCTGTGGGGATCTGAAAGGACTTATACCATGTGAGATGTGGAGAAGGGGGCAGAGGAGAGCAGCAAGAAGGAATGTGATATTCTGGAGAAATGAGTAATAAGTGTGAACAGGAAGAAGTTCTGAGTCCTGTCAGATTAATTATACTGCTGGAGAATGAAGTGAGATTTGCCATCAGAGAGACTCCACCGTCCTTGACCCGAGAAGCCATGTCATCTCCTGAATGAAAAAAAAAAAAAAAAAAAAATTCCCGTGAAAAGTAACATTAAAATACATCATTAACAGCTGGATGTATATCTTCCCAGGATGGTGAGAATCATTTCTGATGTTAGGAAATGCACTTAATAAACTTCCACTGTTGTCCTAGAATTTCTCCTTCCATGAGAACTTGTTTTATATTAGGAAACAAAACATCATCTGGCATTTAAGAAAAAAAATCTCCATGGAAGAAAGGTAAGGTCTTCATCTCCATTTCTGTGGATCGTCCTTCTGCAAGCAATGGCTTTAACTGTCTCTGCTTGGAGGAATCAGGCTGCAGAAACGTGAGCTATTCCTATGGAATTCACAACCGCATGTTTCCACTTTAATACCACTTTCACCTATCCCATAAATTTTGTATCATCTTAAAGATTTCCAAGTAGATATGTCATCTTATTTATACATTTTTCCTTCTTGTATTCTAGTCTGCCTTAGTGGAAAAATGTCATCCTTGTTGAAATTTATTCTCTACAACAACTTTTTTAAAGTGAAGATTTGGAGGGATGATGGTAAACGATGACATTGGGTCTTATTTAAACCCTAAATTTTTTTTAAAGGAGATAACTGGCCTGATTAAGTTCAGGCCCCAAGTGTTGGCTTCCTTTCTGGGGACTGTGGTTCCAGTGTCACTTTTGTTTTTAAATCCTGTGCTGTGCTATTTGGGTTTATTCTGCACCAGCCAGTCTGGGACCTGGGTAGTGGTCTAATTTACAGTACAACTTTTGAAGCTTTTACTATATCATTACTTAGAGTCCAATGTGTACAACTTGGAGTTGAGTGTGGACACTGTCCCCTGAGCCTACGTCTGTTCCCACACTCTGCTCTTTTCATGATCACATTAATACTTTCCAGCTGACTGAGGCTCCATTCTTAGTCTCATGGCCAGAAAGCTGGGGTCCTGCTCTTTCCTTTTTGTTCTGTAATTCCAATTACTGCATCTCAGGGCCAGGCATGCACTGAGGTGGGAGGGTGAAACAAATTTTGGGATCCTGTGACCCAGATCAGAGAGAATTCCTCCTCCTCAGAGTTTTAAGTGACTGCCTGGCCACCTTTACCATTACCGTCACTGCTATGGTGCCTGAAGCTAGCATGAGAGAACGTGGAGAAAAGGAAAACAACGCAAGGTTTTCTCGCCTCTCTCAGATCTTTAAAATTCACCTTTTCCACACCTGGGCCCACAGGAGGACTCTTCTCTTGGAGCTCTTTCTTTCCTCACCTTGTTCTGTGCCACTTACGAGTCTTTGGCCGGGTGATATTGGAAAAGAAAAAGGAGATAGGAAATTCACTACCAGGTGTGCAGGGAGAAGGTCCATTGTGCTTGCTCCATCTTGTCTGAAAACAGGACCTAGTTGTGCACTCAAATGATAGTTTATTTGGGTGCATGGTTTTAAATTGATACTGTTTTCGCTCTAAGGCTTTATTGCTGCTATTGAGAAATTTGCTCAGTCTTACTGCTATTACATTGTAAGTGATCTGTTAGTTCCTTCCAGTTATTTTACAAAATTTCTTGTTTTGCTGCTTCTGTTTTACAGTGATATATCTAGTTGGGGATCCTTTTTTCTTTGTTCCCTTATGGATATGTATGTCTTAGATTTATGGCTTTATGTGTGTCAACAGTTCTAGAAAGTTCCCAGGCATTACCTCTTCAAATGCTGCTGCTTTTCCACCATTGTCTTCCTTCTGTTTTCCTCACCTCCCCCATATGCATCAACCACATTGTTACTGTTGCTTGTATTTTCCGGTCTTGGAGAGGCTGCCCTTTCCAGGGATGGCCAGTTTCTAGATGTTATAAGCACTCCACTAGGAGGCTGTTTCGCTTCCTGGCTGGTTAAGTGATGTGTCCCTGAGTCTGTGTGTAGAGGACAACCAAAGCCCCACAGTTAGTACTTTTTTCTGGACTCTGCCTGTGCATCTCTTCCTTCGACTGAGTTTTTATCTGTAGCCTTTCCTAGATAATGGACTGTAAGCAGGAGCACGGCAGCTTTCAGTGAGTCCAGAGAATCTGTCTAGTAGATCACTGAAGCAGAGGGCTGTCTTGGGAAACCCTACAGCTTGTAACTGGTGTTAAAAGTCAGAGTGGGCTTGTGTGGAAACTGAGCTCTCTGATCTCATGTTGGGTTAAACATCACAGCTGAGCTTTTTGCACCTCTTTAGAGTCTGAGTTCTGTGAGGGTCTCAGGCTCAGCTTCCCACCTCAGTGCCATGTTCACGATTCTTAGGGCCACACTGCTCTAGACAGTAGCGCTGGGTTGCTCTGCTCCTCATGTGTGGCCATTCTCATGGTCAGACATCAATTCTGTTTTGTCTACAGGCCCTTGAGATTGTCTGTATTTCTTTCCATCCTAACTTTAATCTTCTATCTGGGATCCAGTAGGTCCATTGTGGGAGAATCCTCAGAACTCTTATTCCATCAAATTGGGGAGGGGATCTAGAAGTCTTAATTTTATGCTTAGCTTTATATTCTATTTTGTCCTTTAGGGGCTGGGGAGATAAATCCGTGGCACAAGTGCTTGACTGGCAAGTGCAGGGTCATGAGTTTGAACCCTGGTCCTGCAAAAACAGAAACAAAGACAAACTACATCTCCTCAATTTTGTCCCTTAATGTGCTGTCGTGATTCTTCTCTGCTAGAGTAATGAGGCTTGTCTTAGTTATTCTTCTTTCGTTCCTGGGACAAATGCCCGATGCTCAAAATGAGGGAAGGAAAGGTTTATTTAGCTCACAGTTCCTGGAGGTTGCATAGTTTAAAGCAGTCTGAATTACATAGCATGACCTCAAGACACTGTCATCCACGCTACATGGTCTGGAAGAGAGGCTGGGCTGCCACCATGTCCGGGATGATTTGCTCCATACCTCTGAGAAAGTGTGGCTCGTGGGAGGGGGCATGGGGGATGCTGCAAGTTTAATGATTCACTCACACCTCTCTGGCCCCGGACCCCCCCATCTTGCTCTGGTCCTCTGCCCCTCCCAAGCCACTCTCCACTCCTCCAGTTGTGTCTGCCCCATAACTCACGTGAGGCTTTGGGGGGACGACTAGACACAGTCATAACAAGGCCAAAGGCAACTGAGGTGTGTGAGTGGCAGCTCAGCATATCTCTGACTGCAAGCATTTTTTGTCTGAATGTCTTCACTAGGCTCTCCAAATCACTCTTCTCGTTGTGGGGATGGCAGTTCTCCAGAACAACGGATCTAAGCCTGTCAGTCTCCCACATGCAGATGTCAAGGCTAGAGCTCAAGTAACCATCTTGAATGGTAGGCAGTTTTCCAATGGTAATAAAGTACAGTAGTAAGACAAAAGCCCAGCTTGGTAATATGGGGTAGCACTTGCTTACCATTTAAAAAAAATGCCTCCTAAAAAAAAAATAAAAAAATAAAAAAATAAAAAAATGCCTCCTTTGGGATTTTTACTTAAGAGACAAAAAAGCTTCTTTCTTGTTTCCCCCCAGATGTTTGCTACATTTCCTACTTATAAATATTTTTATTTTTTTGTGGAACTTGGAATTGAACTCAGGCCTTTGCGCTTGCCAGGCAAACACTTATTCTACTGAGCTGTCTCCCCAGCCCCTTCTACTTACAAATACTTAACCAGCATGTACAACCTGTCAGGCCTCATGCCTGGGGCTTGGTACACGTTTTCCCATTTTCTAAAAGCAGTCTTTACCTGATCACACCAAGCTGTAAAACAACGGCTCCTATTCATCCTCAGCTCATATCCGAAATGCTTTCTCATCCACCCTGACCTCTTGTGTCCTTTTGCTAAACCACTTTCTTTCAAACCTGGTACACTTACTTCATCTTTGTCTGCTTGACAGGAAACCCCTGCTACTTTTGGCTGGCCTGTTAGTGAAATTCTTTCCTCTCCCCTCTATGGCAGAATTAATGTCCCTGTTGCAGTTTCCCCCAGGACCCAAAGCTGAGTGCCTGTTTGATGGTGCAAGAAGTCTTAGCTGAGGCTCATCTTTGGGGCTTTTCGAGCCACTGTAATAACCCTTTCCATTATAACTGAATTTAAATATATCACATCACACTCTGGTCCCTCACGGGAGTTCCATTTGGGTCTCAGAGTGCCTTGCACTGTGTCTGTCACCCAGGAGAAGCACGGTTCCCAGGATGGTTGTGTAGAGTGTGGATGTCCAGTTAGGCTTAATGATAACAATGGTGATGTCAGCACCATTCCCTCTTCGTGCCCCTAAGAACTTCTTCCTCCATCGGCCTCCTAAGGGCTTCCAGGCGCAGAATACTGGCTGATCTGAGGGTGGCAGAGTCCTGGATAGTTCCTGGTGGGTGGGACAATGGGCCTTGCAAGGTGCTCTTTTCCATTTCACCACTTGGTTCTTAGTTTTCTCATTCATTTTATTCTGCAAGACTGGGTAGTGTCTCATCTCGCCTTTTCATGTTGAGTCTATGGAGCTGGATGGCCCTGTGGCCCATGTGTCTCTTTGGTTCTCTCATATGTACACCTGAGCTGCTTAGCTCCCAGGTTTCAGGTTGGGGAAAGTAATACGCCTACTAGAGGCTCAAGCAGAATGAAATTCCTCTAATGCAGCATTTTATTTTATTTTTTTGTTTCAGAACCTCTGTTTGTTTATTCACTCATTTTTATGGCCGGCTCAGCCCACCCCGTGGGCAGGGCTGGCGCAGCATGTGGTGCTGGGGATTGAACCGCGGTCCCTGAAGCTGCCCAAGCTTCCCCAAGCAGGGGCTTTAGACCACTGAGCCATCCCGCCGGGCCCTAATGCAGCATTTTAAACAGATCTCTTTTCAGAATGTCAGGTATTAGAAAGCCTCTAGTGAAAGGGTTTTCGGTCTTCATTCGGCTATGGTGCCTTGTGTTGTTTTTCCTTACACCTTGCTCTAGGGGGTAAATGTGACTACAGGGCAGAATTTGTCCTTCCTGGATCTTCAACTGCATGGTGATGAATAGGGCTATAAACAACCATGCCCTTCCTTTCAATCGTCAGGGAAGAAAGGACTCATCCTGCAGTCCTTTCCCAGGAGGAGGTCTTCTGCTGCTGCTCCTGAAGGAGAAGGGAAAGAAGGAAGACAACAGGCCAGTGAGCTGCCTGCGGAGGCCTTTGCCATCATGATGCTGCCCATCACCGAGGGCCTGGCAAGGTCTCCAGGGCTTACTTACTTCTGGGAATATTTTCTTGTAATTCAAAGATAGTTCAGTGCTACCCAAGAAGGGGCCAACTTAAAATAAGTGACCCAAGTGAGGTCGAAGATGGGGAGAAGCAAATTCAAAGATACATCTAGGGCTGAACTTGTTCACCCCTTGGAAAATGGCAGAGAACCTGCCGTCGCCATCAGCCACTTGTTTTGCTCATTTCCGCTGGCCAGGAGCCTTTCTGTAGACTCTTGAATGGAAAATAAGCTTCACCTACAGCCAGCAGTATTAATGAGAGGAACACCAGTGTGTCTGGTGGGCTGCAATAGAGTGATGCTGTCTGGCTTTCATTAAGCAGCCTAAGTAAATTACTTATTGCTGGTAGAAATAGAAGCACCAGGGTTATTCTGTTATACGCGGTGACCATGCAGCTGCATGGCCCAGATCTTAGAGGTGTCTGCTTGCTCTGAGCTGCTCAGGGGGGAGACAATGGGAATTAATGAGGACGGGCTGTTCCACACCAGGCTGTCTCATTAAGGACCCCTCAGCCCAGGAGGCAGCCAGCATGCTCTTCTGCAAAGGAAGATGGTGAAACAGAAAAGGAACAGAGTCTTCTTCTAGGGACCCAGGGACTTAACAGGATGGGGGCTTGGTGTTCCCATGCTCTCCCCTGGGCACAGCTGTTACCTGTGGACAGCGCGCGGCATGTTCTCTGCCAGCATTTCAATCTCTTTTCTTACTAATGAGTTTCTGGCTGGCCCAAACAAGTCAGGAAGGTAATTGGAATGTCTTAGGTCCTGATGCTGAATTTGTTAACATGTAAAAGTGAATGTTTTTTTGTCTAATTTAGTGTGGTTCAGTAAAACAGACTACTTGGGCCATGTTACCTATATTTTGGTATAATACTATATCTTTTACCCTGTCCATGGATTAAGGGGTTAGGCAAAGGAAACAGACATAGCACGGAAAGATCAATGGCCAGGTTTTGAGGAAGCAGGCAGGGGCTGACCATTGGAGGTGCTTAGCAGCACCTAGCTTTGAGGCAGGCATTCCAACACCATGTCTGAGAGGAATGGAGATTAGTACCAGCGGGGCTGACTAGTCCTGCCTGTTCTTTGGGAGTAGAACAGCCCAGGGCAAGAAGGCAGGGCAGAAGCATTGTTGTGGTTTGTGTCTAGGTGTCCCCAGATTGCCTCATGAAGTCATGGGGCAGGGACTTTTAGAGTTTGAGATTAACCCATGATCCACTGGGATTATGGCAATCCAAGGCTGGGATTATGAGTCTTAGTACTGCTGGGAGTATGGGTGTGAGTGTTAAACCTAACCTGAAGCAGAGAGCCAGAAACAGACTCTTGCCATTGCTGTTGTTCTGCCGCCGTGAACTGCTGCTCTCTGCCATGTGCTAGTCTGCCTTGGAGCCAGCTGAGTATGGACTGAAGCCTCCAGGGACTGTGAGCTAAATAAACCTTTCCTTTTTTCATGTTGGGTGTTGGGTATTTGCCCCAGCAATGAGAGAGGAGTAACGGAGACAAGCATGAGCCGGCTGGAGCTGAGAATGCAGAAGTCTAACAGCAGAGACGCATAATACATTTTCTTTAAGCTACCTTAGTCCTCAGTCCCACTGGAGAAACAGAGACAGTTTAGCAGCTTTGTTGGGACCAAAGATGTCACATCTTGAGTACGTAAGTTAGCAGCAAGAGCCCTGGTTTGGCTTTGGTTTTTGCCCTGCTGTGGGCAATGGGGAAACAGGGCCCAGGGCTCTTTGACCTTGATTTAACCTTGGCTCTGAGCAGGCTTGGGATGCCACTTGCTGCTTTTTCTGTGACCACCAGGTTTGGCTCAGCACCAGCACACAGGTGAGGATTGTCCTCGGGCTTCAGTGAGTCACTTGGGACCATCTCCTCTGAGCATACCTAGGGATTCTACAAAGCTACACGATGGTGCTGTCTTGTGGGCTGTTGTTTTTAAAGTCTGCTTAGAAATAGGTTTTTAAAAAGTTAACATTAAGAAGTTGTTCCCTGAGTAATGTATGACACCTGGCATTTTCTAAGATCCTGGTCATTCATCACAGATCAGACCACATGCTGTATGAGCTTGGTCCGGCCCCAGGAATTTGCTTCAGGCTTACTGTTTATTCCTTGGTAGGATTTTTCAGGGTCTGAGGAGGGGCAGGTGGTGAGCTCTGTGGAGAGGATGTAGTGGGAGGGAGATAAGATTTTTTTTTTCTGTGTTCCAGCAGGAAGATTATTTGTCCTGGAGGCAGAGCTCATATTTACTTTGTTAACCATTTGACTTTTCTATGTTGACTTATAATTGACACTAATAGGTTGATGTGTCTGTTTACATTATTAAATAGGATGATGATGAGATACCCATCCTGGTAGCTTCCCAGAGTCCTGCAGAAAGGCCCATTGGGACATCTTGGGGAGAAAAGCAGAGTCCCTGTGTTACCAGTGCTTCAACCCTGACTCCCAAGGCTGAGGGGAAGGGAGCAGCACAGAAAAGACTAAGTTTGCAAGGGGCAGATGTGGGAGAAGAAAGGGGACTTTTAGGGCCCAAAGATCTGGAAGCTCCCAGCCTCTGATGCAGGTGACCTCGTGACAGGTCTGACCTTGCTGCCAGCCACCTAGGGTAGCCTGGAATCAGAACTTCAGCTGCTGCTCTTGGTTGCAGCCAAGTATCAAGGCACAAGGCAGAGATGCTCCTAAGTCAAAGTAGGAAGCAAGGACTGGCAGCAAGCAAGGGTGGTGTGAGACAGCAGAGCCCAGGGCTCCAGAGCATTAGGGCTCCAGAAGCAGGGTGGCACGCTAGGAGCTGGGGATGTGCAGAGCCTACCAAGTGGAGACCATGCATCTGGGGGATGAGCTACATCTGATGTGCTTCTGGGAGCTGCAGACACAGGCAGCAGACCTTCCCTGAGAACCAGGGCCAGAGGTGCTGAGTGTATTTCCCATCCCTCAGCCTGAGGGCCTGAGCTGGCCCAGCCAGCACCCTAGTGAACCCTCCAAGGCAGGAAGGATGCCCTCCCCATACCCTGCTGTCCATCTCTCTCATTGGCCTGCAAATGTCTCTCTGCGGCTTGGGGGATGTCCCCACTCTAGGAGGCCTGAAGGGTTTCTCTCCTTTCCCCATCACATGCCGCTCTCAGTTATTTTGCACAGTACTATTATCTCATCCCATCTCCTGGCTTTCTTTTTGTCTCTCTGATGTCTTATTTGTGCCTCCGTAGGCCTTTCTACCCTATCATGCCTTCCATGTAGGCACCCAGGGTTTTTAGTGTGAATGGATTTCTCATCCCCTACTCTGTCCTGGGGCATCTGGTCTAATCCAGGGACTTTGCCATAGCTTAGCTTGGGCTGCCATGGTGAGCTAAATGTGGCTGTGACAGCTGGGTGCGATGCTCCTCTCTGGAGCTGTACATTGGCCCTTTTGACTCCTTACTCTCCTTTCTTTCCTGGTCCATCCATGCTTGAGTTCTTAGCCTATCTCCTTTGGCCCTGTCCTTGATCTGGACACTGCCTACAGATTGACCCTGCCAACCTCTGAAAATTTCAGCTTTTCTTGTGAAGGGCCACCTGAGCAGCTGTTCTTGAAAGAAGAGTGATAGTGCCTCCATTTTGGCTGAGTAACAGATCTCCAAAACATTAGATACTATCTCAATAGCATAATGCAAATTACTTTCTCTGCATATGGCAGAGGTAAATGTTGGCCCCCTACCTAGCTCAGATCATAGTAGTCACCTACTTCCAACAATTCTCAGTCATTCCTCCTCAAATCACTCCCCCTCCACTGAATAAAATGTGGGCCTGCCTCTGGGTCACTCTCTTTGGTCCAGAAAGCCATTTTCATGACTGGACTTAAGGCCCCTTGACTCCCCAGTAATTATAAATATGCTTTAATGTCTTTACTTTCAGCATGGGCTGCACTGGGAGTGGTACATTGGAATTAACTTGATGGCATTCCAATAACATATCTTTAAGATTACAATTACTGACTTCTTGGACCGAGATGAGAACCTGGAGGGGACTCTTACCTTTTCTCTCTTCTCTGACATTGTTTCCTAGTGAACTAGGCTTGTCTTACCAGCATTCCCTTCCCAGGAGGGTCTGGAATTTCTTTGCTATCCTCTCAAGGAATCATCATTACTGCATATATGAGAGCATTCAAGACATGTTGTCAGAGTCTGAGTGAAAGGTTCATTTAGGCTATTATTGAGTCCTGTTGATAAAAACAGCTGTTTTAAAAAAAGTGATCAATTTCCTTCTTTCCTTGGCTTATTTAGGGGAGGAAAGAAGAGACATGTGGCTTTTGTTGGACAAGATAACTAATTTATCATCAGCCAATTTTCTGTGCTTTATTTGAGATGTACAATACCAATGCCGTGCAATACGCTAACCCCAGGACTGGCTTGGGCAAGAGCTTAATTTAGGTTGTGGCATCAGATTGTGTTTGCTTTCTGAAAACTGACTGCACTCAGAGACCCTTGAACAACAGTAAATCTTAGACATCCAAGATTAATAAGACAAGGAACCCAGTAGAAAACATGGTTTAAGATATAAACAGGCAACTCATGGACACTGAAATAAAAAGTGACCAGTAAACATGAAAGAATGCTCAACCTTTCTAAAAGTGAGGGAAATACTAATTAAAAGATGTATTTTTTCAGTAAGGCAAGGCAATTAATATTAATAGGGCAATTTGAAGAACAGAAAATCAGAAAACACAGCATAACCAATGAACATGAAGATTCTCATCATCACTAATAAGCAGGAAGCTACAAATTAAATGCATAATTTGGGACTTGCCAGGTAGCTCAGTTGGGTAAAGCACATGATTTGGCAAAGTCTCTCTGGCGTGGGGCTATCCCCATCCCCACATGGGGTGTGAGACCTGCCCTTAAGGCAGCCTTAGCCAGCCAAAAATTGAAATGAAATGAAATAAAATAAAGGTGTAATTTTTCACTGGGTTTGAACAATGAAAATGTCAATAAGGATATATTGTATTACTGGTAGGATTGTAAAGATTTTGAACTGTACTATATTCTGGACAGGAATTCATCAGTATATCTTAAGATTTTATCAATACATACTAAAAATGTTTCTTATTAATGTTTAAGTTTGTTTGTTTGTCTTTTAATCTTTTTTTAATCTTACATTCTTTGCTTCCCCCCCCCCCTTTTTTTTTTTGGTCTTTTTGAGAGACAGGATCTTGCTATGCAGTTCAGGCTGGCCTTGAACTCACTTTTGTAGCCCAGGCTGCTCTTGAACCCAAACTGATCCTCCTGCATCAGCCTCCCAAGCGCTGGGATTACAGGAGTGTGCCACCATGCCCGGCTTTAAGTTTGTTTTGATTAGGCAACTTTTGGAACTCCATTTTCTCCTAAGTAAGCATCTTATCAGAACAATTTATAACAAAGTCCTGGGGGGAGGCAGGCAGTGTGCACCTGAGTGGGCAGTGTGTTAAGCTAGAACTTGTTCAGTACAGGGTTCTAAATAGCATCTTCTGCCGGGCATAGTGGTTCATCACTGTTAGCCCAGCTACTTGGGATGGAGAGGCAGGAGTAGCCCAAGCGCAAGGCCAGTCTGGACAATATAGAGAGACCCTGTTTTGGAACAATTTTTTTTAAAAAAACATAAAGGGTGGCGGGAATGTATGTGATGGAGTGTCCCTGGGTTTGATCACCAGCACTGGAAAAAATCTTCTATTAACCCTACTCAGACATATTCCGGACATTTCTGGACTCAAACCACAAAGCAGATTGATATACTTATTTTAATACCATAAAAAGAAAATTGAAAATTCTCTCTTTTTTTTTCTATTTCTAAAATTAGGTTTATTGGTACATTTCTTAGGTATACATGATGATTACATTCAGTACATTGTACCTAGACACGTTATAAGTTGACTGTTTTCTCTTTCTCCTACCCTCCCTTCAACCCTTGTCTTCTCCCTGTTTACAAAGGCTTTGATTCCATTTTTCCTTCTTTTTTCATTAAGTATCTTTTAAGTCACTGTATGCTATTCATCATCTTGGTTAAAATTATTCCCATTTTATCTCCTCAGATGTTTTCATGTTTTATGTTTTGCTGGTGCTGGGGATTTAACCCATGGTTTCACACTGAGGTGTATCTGCAGCAAACTCCCTCTTATTTTGAGAGAGAATCTAATTTCACAGCTAAATTTTCACAGATGGGCTTGAACTTGGGACCCTTCTGCTTCAGGCATGATTATAGGTCCAGTGTACACATCTAGCTGCCTCTATATTTTTTTTTTATTCCAAAAGTTATAAACAGGGAAATAGAAAGGATTTGGACCAAAGGAGGCAAAACCTAATGTTTTGTGGTTCTGTGTCCAGTGTTTGTGGCACTCTGGTAAATAGTGAGCCCCAAAGGGCTTAAGTGATTCCATCCCTGTGGCACTTCTGGTGGTGACAGCTCCCACAGCTTCTCTCCTGGGTTTGCTTTGCTACTCCTTGCAGTTATCCTCATACCTTGTCCCTGGCTTTTCCAAACTTCTGGGGTCTCCACTGCACCTTTGGCTTCACCCACACTACTCCTTGCAGTTATCCTCATACCTTGTCCCTGGCTTTTCCAAACTTCTGGGGTCTCCACTGCACCTTTGGCTTCACCCACACAGCTTCACATACTGCCCTCTCATGTGCACACTGCCTGATTCTCCATTACTTCGGAAATTGGGGTGGAAACCTCCTGAACCGCACAACTTTTGTACTTTGCATGTACCTAAAACCAGTGCCATATGGATGATGCCAAATCTGCTGCCAGCTGGAACAGTAGCGAGGATTTTTTTTCTCTTGGCTGTAGGGGTGCCTGATTGTTGGGCATTCTGGATCCAATTTTGAGTAACAAAATTTCCATGCTGCTGCCATTCTGTAACCTGGTGTGACCACTGGCATTCTGGAACATGGTATAGCTGTCACCATTCTGGAACATGGTACAGCAAAGTCTTTCACCTTTGAAGTTTTGTGGCTGCAAAGGGTGGATATTGCTGTTTCTTGTGATGTCCTCAGGCCATTTTTAAAAATTCGCTTGTTCCTTCTTAGAAATTGAGATCTCCTCAGCTCTATTTTTATAGTTTGCAGCTTTACTGGAGCTTCCTTTCTGACCAAAATTACAACATTTTAAATCATTCTCCTGGGCTTTTTGCTCTTGATTCTCAACATAGATCTGGCTAAAACCCCCATCCATAGCCCTAGTATTGCCTCAACATTTGACCTGCTTTGAAATTTCTTTTGCCAGATTAGTCTGCTGCCTTTAATATCAGTCTAAGGCAAAGTCTCCAGACATGAGCAAAATGCAGAGAAACTTTGTGCCAACCATAGCACACATCATCCGGAGTCCAGTAGTCAATGGATTCCTTCTTCCTGGAAGAAACTGCCCGAGGCTGGTCTTTACCAGAGGATTTCTATCCGCCTTCTGGTCTTTTGAGTTCTGACCAGAACCTCCCATACAGAAGGGCTATAGCCTTCCAGCTCTACTCTTTCAGGCAACACCTCTGAACTTTTCAAAACTCTTCCTATGAGGCATTCTCAAAGGCTCTCCAACCACATGGTCAGGTATGGTCACAGCAATGACTCCACTTTTCTGGCACCACATCTGTCTTGGTTACTTTTCTTTCCTTGCTGAGACAGAATACCCAACATCCCAAATTAAGAAAGGAAAGGTTTATTTAGGTCACAGTTTGTGGAGGTTTCAGTCCATACTCGGCTGGCTCCAAGGCAGGGTGGCAAGGTGAGGGACAGTTGTTCAAGGCAGCAGAAGACAGCAAGAGCGACAAGAGCCAAAAGCAGGTAGGCAAGCCTCTCTGCCCTTATATGCTGACTATCCACTGACACCATCTCTGTTCCTGTCTCTTCCACAAGCTGGGGGCGTTTACAGTCAGGGCATTGGCCCCCAGCTAAGTTACTTAGTTAAGCTTTAAATTGCTAACAAACTGTTTTGCTTTCACAATAATAAAACAGCAAGAGCACGCTTCATCATATGTTAATGCCTGGGCTTCTTGTTTTATGACATTGCAGTTCAAAATTTGAACAGGTCTAGAGCCAGCTATGGCACCATGAATCTACAGTGCCAGATGCATGGTATGAGGCTCAGGCAAGAGGATCACCTCAGCCCAGGAGTTGAGGCCAATGTGGGCAAGGAAATAAGACTCCAACAAAAAATAATAATAAAGGAGAAAGTTCAAGGTTATGAGCACTTTTTCTAGTAGCTATAATAGTTATGAAATAATTAAATACAAGTGTTCACAGCTGGTTCCAGAAAACATATTGTGATTCTTTCTAGTTACATTTTTCAGCACCAAACCAGGAGCGAGGAAAGCTAGGACCCAGGGCTAGGCTGCGTATATGTTATCTGAGACCATATCCTGTGCTGCTGGAGGCAAAAATGCCATGTCAGTCCTGCCTGCCTTAGGAACTGGGGACAAGCTCTCACTGTGAGTAAACTCTCTATGCTTGCAAAGCAGAATATACATGTAAGAAACTTCTATGTAGCTCTTGTAAGGTTTATTTAAGGAACTTTTAAAACTGGAAATAAGTTGCTTCTTATTAGTATTACTTTTGTGCTTGCTTATTATTATAGTTAAAGCCAACTGTGTTATGATTTGAATGGGGATAGGGTTGACAAGACAAGGTCTTGCTATGTAGCCCAGGCTGGATTTTTTTTTCTTTGTATTTTTAGTACAGGGTCTACAGGGTCTCACTATGTAGACTGGACTCATAGTGATCCTCCTGCTTTCAGCCTTCCAAGTGCTGGGATTACAGGCACGAGCCACCACACCCAGTCTCAATTACTATCTCAGCACACCCTGGGGGTGGGGCCAGCATAGCAGACAGGTGATCAAATCCCTGGCCCCTGTGTCTGCCTAAGCAGGCACTTTAATCCGCTGAGCTATCTGGCTGGCCCTAGGCTGGCTGTGAACTCGCAGCCTACTTGCCTCAGCACTGGGATTCCAAGGTGTGTGTGTCACCATGCTTGGCTATAGTTTGGATTTTAGATGTCCCCCCACAAGCTCACATGGTTCTTACTGCAGCTGGATGAGGAGGGCTCCTAAATGGAGTAATCCATTTATGGATTCTTAACTTAATGAACTACTGAGAGATGAGGGAAAATTTAGGAGGCAGGCCTCACTTGGAGGGAGTAGGTTGCTGAGGGAGGGCACACCTTGAAGGACTGTTTTCTTCCTGGTCCCTTCCTCTTTCTTTCCTAGATGCCACAGTTCTCTGTCTGCCAGAGGCTCCTGAACTCCAGATCCAAGTGACTATAACTGAACCCTCTGGAGCTATGAGCCCAAATAAATCCCTTTTCTTCTAAATTGATTTTCTCAGTTATTTTTGTCACAGTGACAGAAAACCAGTTCACACACACTTGGAAATGGAAGGGCCATCCAATTTCATCAAGGACTTAGGAATTATTTCCTCTGGTTCCAACTTGGTACGAAGAAACTTAGTACAGCAACGTGGCGATCAAGTCCAGAAAACATTCTCTTCCTTTTATACCAAGAAATTGAATGTTCTTTTGTTCAAGAAAGCCATGCAAAACACTTGTGTTGACGTTTAGCATTTATCTGAATTCTGGTATGAGTTTTCAGAAACCCTCAGTCCATACTTGGTTGGCTCCAAAAGAGGTGCCATGGCAGAGGGGCAACAGTTCATGGTGGAGGACAGCGAAAACAAGAGAGAACAAAAAAGGCTGGAAACTTTTGTTTTATTAACTGTACATAAAGATGCCACCTGAGATTAGTTAAAAATCTAATAAAGGAACAAAACTGAGTAATTATGAATTAGCATTCCATAGTATGACTCAGCACAATTTTTCTTTCTTTCTTTCTTTCTTTCTTTCTTTCTTTCTTTCTTTCTTTCTTTCTTTCTTTCTTTCTTCTTTCTTTCCTTGGTATAGAGTCTTGCTATGCAGCTTGGACTCAAGATGATGCTCTTGTCTCAGCTTCACCAGTGCTGAGATTACAAGTGCATACCACAAAGCTTATTGTTGGTAGCCTGCACAGTGTGCCCAGAGTTCCAGGTCGAATGTGGCATGCAGCACCAGGACTTGAACCTGGGTCCTTGCACTTACCAGGCAGGTGATTAGACCACCAAGCTACCTCCTCAGCAGCACAATTTTTCTATAAGCAACCAAGAAACCAATATTATAGTCTTTGTGGTTTACATGGCTGCTGTCCTACACTGAATTCTGCTTTGTAGTATGAAAGTAGCCCTAGGTAATGACGGAGCAAATGAATGGCATTTCAGTCGCATTTTATTTCTGGATGCTAAAAACTGAATTTCGTATAATTTCACATGTTGTGACACATCATTCCTCTTTTGATTTTTATTCCCTAGACATCAAAAATTATGAAAGCTGTTCTTAGCTCAAGGGCCACACAGAAACAAGCAGTGGGTTGGATTTGGCCCATAGGTCTTTGGTTGCTAAGTCCTTTTCAATATTAGTCTTGTTCCTTCAAAATTGGAAATTACTGTCGTGCTATTTACTCTCACTTGAAACACTAATCATGTTCACAAAATAAACACTGAAGGATCCGTGTCTGTTTAGTTACAGCTGTGCACCTGTCCCCCATCCCACTTCCTTGGGAACTGGTGGTTCCTCCTCCACCCACAGTGTCCACATCTGAGTCACAACCAGGGACTGAACCCCATTCCAGAGGCTGCTTTCCTGTGCTACATTTATTTCTACAGCAGTGTATTTATCACTTACCCTAGGTCGTCCAAACACTGGGCACTGGGGAATTCCATAAGGCTATGGAGGTCGAGTCCATGTACTCTTTCCTGAGAAAATCCTCTCTTCTGCAGGACTTGGGTTGTACTTAGGCAAGAGTGGCCATTGTCTCTCAGACAAGAGCCGTGATTGCAGTCTCCCTGTGTGAAGGTGAATTTGTTATTGCCCATGAGAAGCTGCTACATTTCTGATGTGCTCCATGACTGTGCCTACTACTAGAAGTTGCTGAGTGGCCCTTGTCTCCCAGAGCTTCCCTAACTTGTTGTGTAACTCCTTGGATACTCTCAAGGGAACAGGCCCTGCTGGTCATGGTGATCTGAGTCTTCCTGGACCAGCTGCTCCTCCTCCAGGCCTTTCCTCATATCTGCTGCCTCTTGCTCCTCCTTCCAAGGTTGGAGTGAGTGAGGCTTTCAACACCATCCTAAAATTTCACAGGTATCTGCCTTATGTGCAGCAATTTTAGTTCTTAGAATTTATGTAGTTATATCTTTTTCTTGGGCTGCTTTCATCATTGTATTCTTATAACTGGTTTTTAGCAGTTTGAATATGATGCATCTAGCAGTTTTATGGCTTTTTAAATATGGGTTTTGTTTTTGTTTTGTCTGACATTTTGGTTTGTTTTAATCCTTTTGAGGTTCTCTGAAATTCCTGGATATTTTACTGTTTCTCAAAAATCTTAACCATTACCTCTTGAAATATTTCCTCTCCAAACTTCTCTTCTGCTGTGGGGAAGTTCTATCTGCCACAGGTGAAAACCACCAGTCACACAGTCGTATATGTCCAATCCCCTTAGAGGAAGGGGCATCTTTAGATTTCAAAGGGCCAGCCAGATAGCTCAGTGGATTAAAACACCTGCTTAGCCAGAGGCAGGGACTGGGGTTCGCTCCTCAGTGCGCTGTGCTGGCCCTGGCCTTGGGGTGAGTTAGGGCGATTGAGACTGGGCGTGGTGGCGCACACTTGTAATCCCAGCACTTGGGAGGCTGAAAACAAGAGGATCACTTTGAGTTTGATCTGTGTAGTGAGACCCTGTAGACCCTACACTAAATACCTAAAAAGTAAAGCAAAACAAAAACATATTTCAGATTGTTTACCTCACAGCCTCCGTTCTCTGGTGGGGTTCAAAAAGGCTGTGATTTTGTTGTTTTACTTTATTTCTTGTGAAGATATGAGAACTTTACAGTTTTTCTGCATTCTAGAGAGAATTAAGACTTTCTTTAAATAAATTCACTGTCACAGACAAAAGCAGCGTTCTTTTGGTGATCAGAGTCTCCTGTTATCGTTCATAAGTGCTTGTAGTTCTTTTGTCATCCCACACTAAGTCTCAAGTATCCTGAGGGAAGGAGAAGAACTTGAGTTGTCAAGTGGCTCACTACGGTTTAAAAGAATCAATATTTTCAATTTAAAATATTGCCCTCTAAAACCACCATGCACAGCACACAGTTAAAATCTTCCTGTTATATTGATATGTCTATGTGAAAAGAAAAAATCCACCTGCTATGAAAAAATGAGCACAAGCAGTATACCTTCTTGGGCTATTTGGCTGAACCTTAAAAATTACTCATAATACAGTATGACAAGTCCTTAGCTAAAGAGTTGCAGCCTTGACAGATACGAACAAATGCACTTTGCAGGAAGAACATCCACAGATGCAGGTGGGTCATAGCAGTAGCTCCTATATCTGCCAGACATTGTTACAGAACTGCTGCTCTGTGCTTACGATACTGAGATACCATACAGCAGCACAGGGCTCAGTCAAAGCCCAGGACACCCAGAAGCAAGAAGGAAAGCAGTGGTGATACGGAGGGGACTTATAGGAAGCAGAAAGCAATATACAAATTGTATATTTGTGTCGAAGTTGTGTAGGACTAACTCTGTCAGACTTAGGAATGAATTTGACTTGTGACCATTCTCTCAGAACAGACCTTTTTTGTTGTTGTTTTTTAAAGAGAACACAAAATAGTAAAATAAAAAGAAAAAAATTAGCAATAATACAGAATTTCACTAAACAGAGTAATAGGAATTTGATAATGGTTGTGGTATTACATAATATTATCTTCAAATTAGTTGTTTAGGATCCAGACATAAACATACAAAATGGAAAAAAGAAAAAGAAAAAAATTTAAGCATTAAATGCTCCTTTCAATAGACCTGGAGAAATCAGCAGTACAGTCATTCAAGCAGTTCTGTGTATATACGCATAGATTTCTTTTCTTTCCCTTACCCTAGTTGTTCCTTCCTTTTGAACAGGTTATTTCCTTTTCACAGTATCTGCTGTACCTTTCAGGTTTTATTTATTCTTTCAGATTCTCACACTAGAGAGACAGTACAATGTTTATACACGAGGGCCCCCCAGGGCACAATGAGATGGTGACTGAGACTGGGCATGGTGGCACACACCTGTGATTCCAGCATTTGGGAACTGAAAGCAGGAGGATCACTAGGAGTCTGATCTGTGTAGTGAGATCCTGTAGACCCTGTACTAAATACATTAAAAATCACTAACTGAACAACAACAACAAAAAACCCCCACAAACTGGAAAAATTATTGCCAATAGCACCTCTGACAAAGGCCTTATATCTGGAACACATAAAAAAACTTTTAAAAATTGGGGTCCCAAAATTCCAAGACTCATCCAAAACTGGGCATTTGAGATAAACATACACTTCTGGGATGGAAAAATACAAGAGGAAAATAAATATATGAAAAATGTTCAACATCGTTGGTCATTTGAGAAATGCAAGATAAAACAACCCTGAGATTCCATGTCATCTCAGAAAGAATGGCTGTCATCAAGAAGTCAGCCAATAATAAATACTGGAGGGGCTGTGGGGTAAAAGGAACCCTTTTCTACTGTTGGTGAGAATGTAGACTGGTATAACCACTGTGGAAATCAGTGTGGAGATCTTCACAAAACTAGGACTGGAAGTCTCATTCAACCCAACTATTCCCCTCTTGGTATTTTTCTGGAAGAACTGAAAACATCATACCGCGGTGATACAAGTGCACCCATATTTATAGCAGCACAAGTTGTTACAACTAAATTTTGGAAACAACCCCATCAACTGAGGAATGGATAAAAAAAGGTAGTCTTATACAGTAGAATATTGCTCAGCTATAAAAAAAGATAAACTGGAAGCTTTTATAGGCCAATAGATAACAACCAAAGACCATACTCATAAGTGAAATAAATCAGACCCACATAAATTAACATCATATTGTCTCTCTAGTGTAAGAACCTGAAAGAGTAAACAAAATCTGAGAGGTACAGTAGATTCTGTGAAAGGGAAGAAATCTGCTCAAAGGGAAAGAACAAATGGGATGAAGGAAAGGAGAAAAGAAGGAATGAAAAAAGAAATGTATATGTACATGCCGCTGATTTCTGCTGGTCTATTGAAAGGAACAGTTAATGCTTAATTTTTTTCCTCTTTTCTAATTTTTATAAATTTTTTGACCAAATTTGCATGCTTATATCTGGTAAGCTGAACAGCTAATCTGATGACAAAAAATATGAAATAGAGCCTGGATCCTTCCCCATCTAGAACCCAGGTCTGGTGTGTGTGTGGAAACTTTTGCCTGCTTGCAGTGACCAGAACTTCCCCATCCAGACCCCAGGCCCAGCATGAATGTGGGACCTTCAGCACACACCCATGCCCCAGATCCTTCCCCATCCAGACCCCAGCCCCTGAATATGTAGGAACTTTTGCCTGATTGCCATGACTGGAACATCCCCATCCAGATCCCAGGCCCAGCACCTCTTGTGGAATACTGCAGCAAAACTCCCAGCAAAGAAACTGGGGGCCAGAACCAACCCAGATAATCCAGGAGCTGAACATCTTGGCAGAGGAGCACAGTGGGTTCACTTCCATGGACTGCAGCAGGAAGAAGCTGAGCACAGCAGCTAGGCACAGCCAGGCACAGCCAAGCACATCTGGACAAGTTCAAACTTGGTAGATCCAGACCTGGTAAGCTGAGACACTTTGTTAGGCCCAGTTCTATGAGAGTACTCTCTCTTTTTCTCTTGATCTACAGAGGAGACAACAGGTAACTGGGTGAACTAGTCTGCCTGGAAGACCCCAGGTA